>LUCW03001549.1:122500-151602 GCA_001586965.3 Sphaeroforma sirkka | reverse complement strand
GTATGTAAGTATTGTATTCATATCTGTAATGTATATGTTGTATTCATATTCATATGTAAGTAATGTATTCATATTCATATGTAAATAATAGGTTTATATCTATATGTAAGTATTGTATTCATATTCATATGTATATATTGTATTCATATCTATATGTAAGTATTGTATTCATCTTATATGTAAATATTGTATCCATATCTATATGTGGGAAGTAATGTATTCATATACATCTATATGCAAATATTGTATTCATATCTTCATATGTAACTAATGTATCTTACATCTATATGTATATATTGTATTCATATCTATATGTAAAATATTGTATCTTACATCTATATGTAAATATTGTATTCATATCTATATGTAAGCATTGTATGCATATCTATATGTAAACATTGTATTCCACTTATATATGTAAGTAATGTATCTCCATATCTATATGTAAATATTGTATTCATATCTATATGTAAGTATTGTATTCATTATCTATATGTAAATATTGTATCCATATATCTATATGTAAATATTGTATCTTCATATCTATATGTGAATATTGTATCTCACATCTATATGTAAGTATACAAATATTGTATCTTCATATCTATATGTAAGTAATGGTCTTCATATCTATATGTAAACATTGTATCCATATCTATATGTAAATATTGTATCTCATATCTTATAAGGTGAATACTGTATTCATATCTATATGTAAATATTGTATTCATATCTATATGTAAATATTGTATCCATATCTATATGTAAGCATTGTATCTTCATATCTATATGTAAATACTGTATTCATATCTATATGTAAGTAATGTATTCATATCTATATGTAAATATTTTATTCATATTTATATGTAAGTATTGTATTCATATCTATATGTAAGTATTGTATTCATGTCTATATGTAAGCATTGTATTCATATCTATATGTAAGTATTTGTATTCATATCTATATGTAAATATTGTATTCATAACTATATGTAAATATTGTATTCATATCTATATGTAAGCATTGTATCTATATCTATATGTAAGTAATGTATTCCATAACTATATGTAAGTATTATATCCACATCTATATGTAAGTAATGTATTCATATCTATATGTAAACATTGTATTCATATCTATATGTAAATATTGTATTCATATCTATATGTGAATATTGTATTCATATCTATATGTAAATATTGTATCTATATCTATATGTAAGTAAGTTGTATAACATCTATATGTAAATATTGTATTCATATCCATATGTAAGTAATGTATTCATATATCCATATGTAAATATTGTAATCCATATCTATATGTAAGTATATGTAAATATTGTATGCATATCTATATGTAAGTAATGTATTCATATCTATATGTAAATATTGTATTCATATCTATATGTAAGTATTGTATTCATATCTATATGTAAATATTGTATTCATATCTATATGTAAGTAATGTATTCATATCTATATGTAAATATTTTATTCATATCTATATGTAAGTATTGTATTCATATCTATATGTAAGTAATGTATTCATATCCATATGTAAGTATTGTGTATTCATATCTATATGTAAGCATTGTATTCATACCTATATGTAAGCATTGTATTCATATCTATATGTAAGTATTGTATTCATATCCATATGTAAGTATTGATTCATATCTATATGTAAGTAATGTATTCATATCTATATGTAAGTATTGTATTCATATCTATATGTAAGTATTGTATTCATATCTATATGTAAGTATTGTATTCATATTTTATAATACACAATAAATACATACATACATACATACATACATTACATACATACATACATACATACATTATACATACATACATATTGCCATACATAATCAATACACATCAATACACACACACATATATATATATATATATATACATACACTTACACACACACACACGCACACACACCTACACACAATATACACAGACACACAGACACACAGACACACACACACACACACACACATCACACACATCACATATATATATATATATATATATATATTGGTATGCGCCCGACGCTATTGTCAAGTTGTATTATATCATTTGCGCTGACTCGAGTGGCGGTATATCCCCATCAAATTAAATAGCTTGTTTTGTAATGATCCCCTAGTTCCCCCCCCTGGTAATGTATATCGAATATATGCAGTGCATTAAATATCAATTATTTCAGTTTCGGAGGTGGTATAGGACGAAGGTAAAACGTGTTGATTTTCGTGATACATGAACAATCGTACTGCAGTCAAGCGTTTATAAGTTCCACTGTTGTTTTGAGGGACCTCGCAGTCATCATTATGATCGCCATGTGATTTCTTGTTGAGTGTTGCTAGTGATCTTCATCACGATTTTCTTGGTGTAGTTGATACCGATAACGAACGCTCTACAACAGGGTAGTTGCCAAGCTTCCATTCTTCAATATTTTATGGTTTTATCAAAAAATATTGTCAGTATATCTCAGTCGTCAAATAGATGGCCAGATTGAAGAAAGCAGAACTGCGATGGTGCTGGCACATAAGAGTCGTATAGGTATAATACGATAAGGGCTGGTATAGAAATTATAATTTAACACACATTGGAAAAACGTGTTTCGATATGGCTCGTGAATAATTGAATGCACTTTCTCGACAACCGTTTTCAAAGCGGTTGAATTTATCGGCAAAATTGATATATTCTGAACGAGCTGCATGTAACGGTTATACAAAATAACATGACATACACGGGCCCTACACACGCTATATATACTACTATTCGCATAGAAGCACTTTCATCGTTTGCTACATACTCCCCGTGCACTCAGCTATGATGAAATCATCAATACACGGGATAACTTGGTATCACACAGCATAGCTAGTTGTTATCGAATATTGGTATGACGTCACGCTCTGTTTACTATCAAGCGTGGAAACAACTAGAAATAAAACGGACAAGACAACAACGCACTATATCAACAACGGTTCGAGATATTTATTTAGCTATATTTGACCACAAGTTGTGGTTGCGAATTTATTTACTTCTGGCGGAATATACGGTGATGCGTAGTCTCTTTGCCCTTATACTTCAAAAAAAACGGTGATCCAGTGGAAATCACCACCCCTCAATGTAACGATCCTCGTCCCATTCGTATCCCAGGTACTTACCAGTTGACTTAGCATGGGAATACATGTGTCCATTGCTGTCGTCGTACTTACAAGCCTTCTCGACGTCGACACCGAAAGCATCATCGTAGTATGGCATGTAGCTCTTGAACTGGTTATCCATACCGACCTCAAGCTTGACATCCTTGTTCACAAAGGTTGTGTACTGCTTTTCAATGATGAAAACCTTGCCGTCCTCGGCAAGGGCACAACTTCGAAGTCAACAGCTAGCGAGGTAAGCATTTTTCTCTTGATCATGCCGATTCCTCCATGAGCCAACATCTCAGACACACCATCGCAGGTGGACTTGTCTAATGAGCGACGTCCCTTAAATGGCTTAAGTGCGGTGATGTCAGCCATATTATTATTCCTCGATTGTATGTTCTTTTGTCTAATAATGAATATATGCGAATGCTGGAACCGAGCCCTATTGTTATAAATCCAATTTTTTATTTGGGCGGTGTATAGGTGCCTCTCTCTGTCCCACAAGCCCAAGGTCCAAACGAAAATGATTACACTGAATTTTTTTTAAATATTTTATCGCTACTCTTTGCTTTTATTGCCATATTTGGATATAGTTGCAGTGTAATTTGTAATTCATTGATGTATACCACCTAGACCGCCCAGCCACTCGTTTGACCGATTTACATTTATTTATTTATGATATTGTAATTTTGTACTAAAAGTACGAGATGCGGACCGGGACAGATGGTCTTCTTTTTCTCTCCATTTTCTTGTACAAAACAAATCACACCCTCTCTCCTCTCTCTCTCAAACTCTGGTCTGTACTATTAATAACTAAATATATACTCACTCTGTTGTACAAATAATAGTATGCGAGAGAACGTGTAACTGTGTGTTCACTGTGTTCCCTCTCTCTCTCAGCAGAGGCGACGAGTAAGACAGAGAGAGAGAGAGAGAGAGAGAGGGAGAGACTGAGAGAGACATAGAGAGACTTACATACGAGACTTGAGGTTAAAAGTTGAAACTTGACTCTGCGAGTCTTCTGAAGTTGTCTTAAATGTCTTCTCTCTCTTGTGGCTGTGTCACTTTTAGTTTTGAGAGAAAGAGTAAAACGAGTGAGAGGGTAGGGAGAGAGAGAGAGAGAGAGAGAGAGAGAGAGAGAGACAGAGATTTCAGATTTGTTACACTAAAAATATTTTAATAATAAATATAGCCAATGAATTTACATGGCCCTCTGGATTAGGGGTTCGACTACTCTACTCTAGCGGAAATCTAGGACAAGGTCGTACATAGCGGAATCGTAAATTTAGCAGAGGCTCTATCCGTCTATCGGTCTATCAAGAAGGCTATGGCTCAGGCCTCAGGGCCGTGGAAATAACTCAAAACTTTCTGCTTGTAACACGGGTGTTATACTGTAACACGAGTGTTCTACTGTAACACGAGTGTTCTACTTTTTGAACGTATACACTATTCCGCCACAGGGCACCCGCTCACATTCCATAGCCCACAAAGTTATATGTATGCATGTATGAATATATATATATATATATATATATATATATATATATATATATATATATATATATATATATATATATATATATATATATATATATATATATATATATATATATATATATATATATAAATATATATATATATATGCAAATATATAAATATATATACATTTATAACCACACTTTTCTCCAATATGAAAACTCACAGGTACGGCTGATTATCCAGGATATCAATCGGGCACGTTAGAGAGGATTGATCACCGTAACCTCGTTTATTGTAAAGCGGGAAAGGTGTTGTTGCTTCTAAAATTAAGGTCAAGCAATGTAAGATAGTGCGATTTGACGTAGCGGTGCTGTTTACCTCCCGCTTCTGCTTAAAGCGTGCAGAAGGCCCTATACGCTGTCATCTTCTCCGTTGCAGAGAGTGTTAGTGGCGTACCCGCAGCTAAGAATAGTGTAGTGCCTGCGGATGAATGTAGGTAAAAAAGAGGTTGTTGATCCATAAGAACATTCCCATTCATGAAGATTCGCTATCAGAATAGTGAATGCATGTTAAGCACGTACTAACTCGACAAATATAATGCACGAACGGAGTGATGTGTCCCCGTAATTGAATACATATATGCAAAGCCAGTACTATGTGTACCGATTGCTACATGTTTAATGGCTTGCTGTTGACAGTATTTCTACTGTGGATAGCAGCACTTATCGATCCTATTTCAAATACCCATTGACAGGAAGAGAAAGGGGTGTTCGGAAGGGCGTTGGTCGCCTGTTCAGACAATATAGCAGAAAACTACTGAATATACCGATAGTCAGATGCGTAACAATCAACAAGTGCGCAAGAGGCACAGAAAAAGAAACTAGAAGTGCGCAATCTGAACGACAATGCTTGTGTGAGAGTCACAAATGATGTATACAAGACACACACACACACACACACATATATATATATATATATACATTACATATATCGGCACACGTATACCTACCTGGTATGATGTTGATGTCTCCTGTACTGCCTGCCCCCGTGGTAACCAGTATTAGACTTGGTCCATCCACCACTGGCAGGTCATACGAACTCCCAGCATTCACATCCACTTTGGCCAGTGTGAACTCCTCGATTGGTGGATCGAATATGCGATAGTTCTGTGTAACCAATGGGGACACAGTGTGTGACGACATGCGGTTATATTTGACACTGAGGATTACATGGTAGCAATGCAGAATTGTATAGCAACAGCATAGAAACCAGCCACAATTGCATGAGAGTGACGCTGCCTGGTCCTGCACGCTCAGGGCAGGTATCAGTTCTACGTTTGAAATATGACCAAGTCGCCTCACAAGGGCATGTTTATGTGCGTGTAAATTCATAGGAGTTGTCACTGTGTACTTTGTACGGTAAGTGTAGGCCATTCGATTGTACTATACAAAATACAATGTACAGAACTGTTCATTACATTACGCCAATATCAATGCACAGAACAGTTCAATACATTACGCCAATATCGAGTAGCCATACTAAGCGGATTGGCAATGATACTTCCCATACATCACGTGAAAAACAAGGATTCATAAACAGACACACTTCCATGGCACACTCACTGCAGTATCAATCCGAAAGACTCTATTACACGCCTGGCACACCAGTCAACAGGATCAACCAACATACATCGTTGACTGTGGAGCCAGCCAAGATCTTGCTCTGTCCCGGGCCGTAGGTGTATGTCAACATTTCCGTCAGTGTACTGACGTCCTTGAACTTTGGGGTCAGCCCAGCTCGCACCACATTGTCACTGCAGGCCATGCACTCAATGCAGTCTGTTGGTGACGGAGGCAAAACGTTATATAAATGCAGGGGTATGAATAAGCAAAAGAGTGTGAGCACAAATAAACGGACTTCTAAAAAAGTATATATATAGAAACACACATGTTCAACATCATATATCATCGATTTTAAAGCATAAAGGTCAACCAGGCGCTGCATGTCGTTGCAGCATATGTTTGCCAAAGGGCCAGGAATTGTGGTACCTACAATCGTCCCATTGAAGCTGAATATGGATCAGCCCAACACAGTGTGGCTCTTGAGCCCATTCACGGTGCCACAGAACTCATTTGAAATTGCACACACCGCACAATCATACAAATAACAGCCACACAGTTTCGTGAACACACTTCAACAGCATACCAGCACACAGGAACAAATGCGAAAGGGATGGTCAATTTCACTGAAACACTTCTAGCATGGATGTGCGATATAAAAGACGCTAACTGATACAACGGGACCAGCCTAATTTCTAGTACTTCATGTCCTAATTAATAGACACTTAATGTCAGCCAGTTGTGGGAGTGGTTCGTTTGTATCCACAAACATCAACAGTCTGTGATTACTTACCGCCGATAAGGTATGCGTGTGGTTCGTTCGCAGCCATAAACATGGACTCGCCCGGACCCAGTTGGACATAGTTTAGGAAGTACAGCGAGAACAGTCCGATGTCATTGGGGAAGTCCTGGTTGACCGTGAGAATGAGGTCCTCCACTCTATCACGTGACTGCATGTGTTATGAACGGATGGAGAAGATGATGCCTATGAAAACTCTCTAACGTGACTGCATGTGCTATGAACGGAGGGAGATGATGATGCCTATGAAAACTCTCGCACGTGACTGCATGTGTTATGAACGGAGGGCGATGATGATGCCTATTATAACTCTCTCATGTGACTGCATGTGATATGAACGGAGGGAGAAGATGATGCCTATGAAAACTCTCTCACGTGACTGCATGTGTTATTAACGGAGGGAGGAGATGATGCCTATGAAAACTCTCGCACGTGACTGCATGTGTTATGAACGGTGGGCGATGATGATGCCTATTATAACTCTCTCATGTGACTGCATGTATTATGAACGAAGGGAGATGATGATGCCCATGAAAAATCTCTCATTTGACTGCATGTGTTATAAACGGAGAGAGAACATGATGTATATGAAAACTCTCTCACGTGACTGCATGTGTTATGAACGAAGGGAGATGATGATGCCCATGAAAACTCTCTCATTTGACTGCATGTGTTATTAACGGAGAGAGGACATGATGCCTATGAAAACTGACTCACGTGACTACATGTGATATGAACGGAGGGAGAAGATGATGCCTATGAAACTCTCTCATGTGACTGCATGTGTTATGAACGGAGGGAGAAGAAGATGCCTATGAAAAGTCTCTCATGTGACTACATGTGTTATGAACGGAGGGCGATGATGATGCCTATTATAACTCTCTCATGTGACTGCATGTGATATGAACGGAGGGAGAAGATGATGCCTATGAAAACTCTCTCATGTGACTGCATGTGGTATGAACGGAGGGCGATGATGATGCCTATGAAAAGTCTCTCACGTGACTGCATGTGTTACGAACGGAGGGAGAAGATGATGCCTATGAAAACTCTCTCACGTGACTGCATGTGCTATGAACGGGAGGGAGAAGAGGATGCCTATGAAAACTCTCTCACGTGACTGCATGTGCTATTATCGGAGAGAGACATGATGCCTATGAAAACTGACTCACGTGACTGCATGTGTTATGAACGGAGGGAGACGATGATACCCATGAAAACTCTCTCATTTGACTGCATGTGCTACGAACGGAGGGAGAAGATGATGCCTATGAAAACTCTCTGACGTGACTGCATGTGCTATGAACGGAGGGAGATGATGATGCCTATGAAAACTCTCGCACATGACTGCATGTGTTATGAACGGAGGGCGATGATGATGCCTATGAAAAGTCTCTCACGTGACTGCATGTGTTCCGAACGGAGGGAGAAGATGATGCCTATGAAAACTCTCTCACGTGACTGCATGTGCTTTGAACGGAGGGAGAAGATGATTCCTATGAAAACTCTCTCACGTGACTGCATGTGTTATTAACGGAGAGAGGACATGATGCCTATGAAAACTGACTCAAGTGACTGCATGTGTTATGAACGGAGGGAGATGATGATACCCATGAAAACTCTCTCATTTGACTGCATGTGTTACGAACGGAGGGAGAAGATGATGCCTATGAAAACTCTCTCACGTGACTGCATGTGCTATGAACGGAGAGAGGACATGATGCCTATGAAAACTGACTCACGTGACTGCATGTGTTATGAACGGAGGGAGATGATGATACCCATGAAAACTCTCTCATTTGACTGCATGTGTTATGAACGGAGGGCGATAATGATGCCTATGAAAAGTCTCTCATGTGACTACATGTGTTATGAACGGAGAGAGAAGAGGATGCCTATGAAAAGTCTCTCATGTGACTACATGTGTTATGAACGGAGGGCGATGATGATGCCTATGAAAACTCTCTCATGTGACTGCATGTGTTTTGAACGGAGAGAGAATATGATGCCTATGAAAACTCTCTAACGTGACTGCATGTGTTATGAACGGAGGGAGGAGATGATGCCTATGAAAGCTCTCTCATGTGACTGCATGTGTTATGAACGGAGGGAGAAGATGATGCCTATGAAACTCTCTAACGTGACTGCATGTGTTATAAACGGAGAGAGGACATGATGCCTATGAACACTCTCTCACTTGACTGCATGTGTTATGAACGGAGGGAGGAGATGATGCCTATGAAACTCTCTCATGTGACTGCATGTGTTATGAACGGAGGGAGAAGATGATGCCTATGAAAACTTTCGCACGTGACTGCATGTGTTATGAACGGAGGGAGAAGATGATGCCTATGAAAAGTCTCTCATGTGACTGCATGTTTTATGAACGGAGGGCGATGATGATGCCTATGAAAAGTCTCTCATGTGACTGCATGTGTTATGAACGGAGGGAGAAGAAGATGCCTATGAAAAGTCTCTCATGTGACTGCATGTGTTATTAACGGAGGGAGGAGATGATGCCTATGAAAACTCTCGCACGTGACTGCATGTGTTATGAACGGTGGGCGATGATGATGCCTATGAAAAGTCTCTCATGTGACTACATGTGTTATGAACGGAGAGAGAAGAGGATGCCTATGAAAAGTCTCTCATGTGACTACATGTGTTATGAACGGAGGGCGATGATGATGCCTATGAAAACTCTCTCATGTGACTGCATGTGTTATGAACGGAGGGAGAAGATGATGCCTATGAAAAGTCTCTAACGTGACTGCATGTGTTATGAACGGAGGGAGAAGATGATGCCTATGAAAACTCTCTCACGTGACTGCATGTGTTATGAACGGAGAGAGAAGATGATGCTTATGAAAAATCTCTCATGTGACTGCATGTGTTTTGAACGGAGAGAGAATATGATGCCTATGAAAACTCTCTAACGTGACTGCATGTGTTATGAACGGAGGGAGGAGATGATGCCTATGAAAGCTCTCTCATGTGACTGCATGTGTTATGAACGGAGGGAGAAGATGATGCCTATGAAAACTCTCTCATGTGACTGCATGTGTTTTGAACGGAGAGAGAATATGATGCCTATGAAAACTCTCTAACGTGACTGCATGTGTTATGAACGGAGGGAGGAGATGATGCCTATGAAAGCTCTCTCATGTGACTGCATGTGTTATGAACGGAGGGAGAAGATGATGCCTATGAAACTCTCTAACGTGACTGCATGTGTTATAAACGGAGAGAGGACATGATGCCTATGAACACTCTCTCACTTGACTGCATGTGTTATGAACGGAGGGAGGAGATGATGCCTATGAAACTCTCTCATGTGACTGCATGTGTTATGAACGGAGGGAGAAGATGATGCCTATGAAAACTTTCGCACGTGACTGCATGTGTTATGAACGGAGGGAGAAGATGATGCCTATGAAAAGTCTCTCATGTGACTGCATGTTTTATGAACGGAGGGCGATGATGATGCCTATGAAAAGTCTCTCATGTGACTGCATGTGTTATGAACGGAGGGAGAAGAAGATGCCTATGAAAAGTCTCTCATGTGACTGCATGTGTTATTAACGGAGGGAGGAGATGATGCCTATGAAAACTCTCGCACGTGACTGCATGTGTTATGAACGGTGGGCGATGATGATGCCTATGAAAAGTCTCTCATGTGACTACATGTGTTATGAACGGAGAGAGAAGAGGATGCCTATGAAAAGTCTCTCATGTGACTACATGTGTTATGAACGGAGGGCGATGATGATGCCTATGAAAACTCTCTCATGTGACTGCATGTGTTATGAACGGAGGGAGAAGATGATGCCTATGAAAAGTCTCTAACGTGACTGCATGTGTTATGAACGGAGGGAGAAGATGATGCCTATGAAAACTCTCTCACGTGACTGCATGTGTTATGAACGGAGAGAGAAGATGATGCTTATGAAAAATCTCTCATGTGACTGCATGTGTTTTGAACGGAGAGAGAATATGATGCCTATGAAAACTCTCTAACGTGACTGCATGTGTTATGAACGGAGGGAGGAGATGATGCCTATGAAAGCTCTCTCATGTGACTGCATGTGTTATGAACGGAGGGAGAAGATGATGCCTATGAAAACTCTCTCATGTGACTGCATGTGTTTTGAACGGAGAGAGAATATGATGCCTATGAAAACTCTCTAACGTGACTGCATGTGTTATGAACGGAGGGAGGAGATGATGCCTATGAAAGCTCTCTCATGTGACTGCATGTGTTATGAACGGAGGGAGAAGATGATGCCTATGAAACTCTCTAACGTGACTGCATGTGTTATAAACGGAGAGAGGACATGATGCCTATGAACACTCTCTCTCACTTGACTGCATGTGTTATGAACGGAGGGAGGAGATGATGCCTATGAAACTCTCTCATGTGACTGCATGTGTTATGAACGGAGGGAGAAGATGATGCCTATGAAAACTTTCGCACGTGACTGCATGTATTATGAAGGGAGGGTGATGATGATGCCTATGAAAAGTCTCTCATGTTTTAGGACTGCATGTGTTATGAACGGAGGGAGAAGATGATGCCTATGAAAAGTCTCTCATGTGACTGCATGTTTTATGAACGGAGGGCGATGATGATGCCTATGAAAAGTCTCTCATGTGACTGCATGTGTTATGAACGGAGGGAGAAGAAGATGCCTATGAAAAGTCTCTCATGTGACTACATGTGTTATGAACGGAGGGCGATGATGATGCCTATGAAAACTCTCTCATGTGACTGCATGTGTTATGAACGGAGGGAGAAGATGATGCCTATGAAAACTCTCTAACGTGACTGCATGTGTTATGAACGGAGGGCGATAATGATGCCTATGAAAAGTCTCTCATGTGACTGCATGTGTTATGAACGGAGGGAGAAGAGGATGCCTATGAAAAGTCTCTCATGTGACATGTGTTATGAACGGAGGGCGTTGATGATGCTTATGAAAACCCTCTCATGTGACTGCGTGTGTTATGAACGGAGAGAGGACATGATGCCTATGAAAACTCTCTCACTTGACTGCCTGTGTTATGAACGTTGGGAGAAGATGATGCCTATGAAATCTGACTCACGTGACTGCATGTGTTATGAACGGAGGGAGAAGATGATGCCTATGAAAACTCTCTCACGTGACTGCATGTGTTATGAACGGAGGGCGATGATGATGCCTATGAAAAGTCTCTCATGTGACTGCATGTGTTATGAACGGAGGGAGAAGAGGATGCCTATGAAAAGTCTCTCATGTGACTACATGTGTTATGAACGGAGGGCGATGATGATGCCTATGAAAACTCTCTCATGTGACTGCATGTGTTATGAACGGAGGGAGAAGATGATGCCTATGAAAACTCTCTAACGTGACTGCATGTGTTATGAACGGAGGGAGAAGATGATGCCTATGAAAACTCTCTCACGTGACTGCATGTGTTATGAACGGAGAGAGAAGATGATGCTTATGAAAAATCTCTCACGTGACTGCATGTGTTATGAAATCTCTCACGTGACTGCATGTGTTATGAACGGAGAGAGAAGATGATGCTTATGAACTCAGGGTCGATCATTTCAATCACACTGCGAGACCGGGCATGGGTTCTGCGGTGTGAACTTTCAAATAGTGTACGGAGCTATTTGTAGACATTCAGAGCAAATCACTTCGAGGTATTGTAGCGCGAACTTGACAGGAACATACAGAGCGTTAAGTAGATTGACACATCCACAATGTATATAAAGCCAGCGGTATGTATCCCTTCTTAACAGACAACATACCGTTTTGGCTTCTAGTCTTGGGATTAACTTGGCCAAGGCGTCGGTTACGGCACTATCCGAAGCCACCATTAACTGTATGTAACATGCTTTGAGGGCTTCTTGGTGTTGTGTGAGGTTTTTAGACACTCCCGCTGCAGTTAGTGAGAGTCACAACAAGGAAGAAAGGTGAGGCACAGAGCGATTGGATATTTGGTTACGGACTTATTGTCAATACGGTTTTCAGCGGATTTCAAGCACCAGGTACACATGAGTATGTATTTATGCAAACACACACACACACACACACACACATATATATATATATATATATGTATATCTCTATATACATATATCACAATGTATTATAAAATAAAAATAACAATAAATATAATAATAATATAAACACACACACACACACACATATATATATATAGATTTTAATGTATAGGGAATACAAATAAGAAACGTCAACCAGATAATACACACCCTCGACGGCATTCGCAGGGTTCGCATCCACGACTTCTTTCAGCTTGGCGGATTGTTCTTCACCAACTATAGCACGGAGCTCGGGCACATTCGCCAAGACATCTACAATCTCAGTCAACGGTCGGAAACCCATCAGACCTGAGTGAATAAAGCCGTCGCGTTTAGCTCAAAGTGGTAAACAGAACCGAAGCGTTAAGTACCGATGTGTGGTGCTGCTGTAGGCTGAATTTCAATATGGCACAGATATGGAACTCAAACAGCAGTGTGTTTGTCTGAACATGAATACTAGACAAGAGGTGCTCGTGATAGCAGAGTCCAGAGATGCGTCATACAGCTGATATCGGGTACATGCACATACCACCGCTTTAAAGTTTTCAAGAACGGACGGGGTAACACAAACTGAAACTAGTTGACGTGTGCACATTACCTGCGAATTCGGTCAGCGCTATGCACATCTCAGGTTTGTGATTGGAGTCGGGATAATTGTCAGGATTATTTTTCCTTAGTATAGCTCCGAGTTCTTTGTTGGGGTGAGCCTGGGTGACGAAAACAAGGGGGGTGTGCATGAGTACCCAGCGAGGGATGTGACGAGAGCACGTGCACTGTGGAAAGAGGGCCAATGAACTGCATGCACATTTAGCCTACGGAGGAAGAACACACACAGTGTACAGGGCTTGGTTGTGTGGAAGAGCCTGACAGGCTGTAAACCTTTCGGAGCGAGTGGCAATGCGAACGCACAAGAATTGGTAGGGTGAAGGAGCAAGTACACTACCTATGTCGGATGGGACGATTGTGACGAACACTTTCGTTGCAAACATTGAATCTACGTTATGAGAGCTCTTTCCCAATACTATGCGAGAATGATATGGCCAGAATTAATTCATCCAGCGTTTAAGCTATGGGAGTAAACATAGCGAGAGCCTATGCGAATAACAACAGAGACAACACACCTGTATGGACAGAGCTTTCTGGATTGACAGTACTTTGAACAGGTAGGGCAGATCGCCATACTTCTCCGCAATCGAGTCCGACAGAGCCCACTGCATTCGTATCCAAAAAAACAGCAACTCAGTCTTGGAACGGGTAATGATCGGATTTGTATCTAAAAGTACACCATTAAACACGGATACCGACATATTTATATATACATACATACAAACACACATACACACATACACACACACAATGTTTGTATGTACATATATATATATATATAGAAATCAATCTTTATGCATATGCATTTTAAAAAATGCATGAATGCATACATACATGCGAATCGAATGTATACTCGCTATTCTATATGACATCCCTTTCAGATAGACAAATATACTATTTCCATGTGCATATGCAATCATCTGTCGTGGGTATGTAGGCTGCAGAGCTTATTACAACGGGAGTTAATCTCACAGTAGAAGTATACCAGTACATACAGCTCACCTACGATGCGATAGAAGAGATACACCTCAAATACAACACTGCCATAGGACCCCACAATCCACCATCTCGAGCGACAAACACACAAGCTATTTATATGTCGTGCGAAACACTAGCTCGTGGGCCAATGTACCTCCACTCAGTTGCAACATGACTTGAAAGCAATGTTGCATTGCTACGCAGTCCAATAGAATAGTGCATTGATACGTGGTTGTTATGGCCTATGTACGTCTGTAAACTTATATAATGTCTGTGATCAGGGGCATGTTACAAAGTTATGTATAGAGACATGTTGCAATGGAATATATCGTACCATGGGATTATATCGTACCTTTTAGTAATGTCTGTGATCAGGATGTTAAAAAAGTTCTGTATAGAGGTATGTTACAATAGATTGATATCATACCCTGTAATAACGTTTGTGATCAGGGGCACGTTGCAATAGATTTATATCGTACCTTGTTTTCCGCCAGCCATTCGTTGAGCTTCTGACCAGTGCCTTTAATGGTTGCCGGGCCCTTCGGGTGAGTACCCATCCAGAGCTGAATGGCAAGCGTGACATAAAATTCATATACCATGTGTAAGCGTGACATAAGATTCATATAACAACATGCGTAAGCGTGACGTACGATTCATATAACAACATGTGTAAGCGTGACATAAGACTCATGTAACAACATGTGTATTGTGTAGATCTACTGGTGCGTTTGTTTATTCGTGATATGATGAAGTATTCAAACGGACAAAAATAAATTCTATGGCAGTGTCGTCTGCCCACTTCGTTTGCTACGCGCATTATATGTCGCAAATGTAAATTGAGACGGGTTGTGCTTTAGACACAGTGGAATGTGTTTTCGCAGGGGCACGTCAGTTAAAGCCAGAAGAATGGATCGCACAAGAGGCAGCTACAGTGCACAAGCACACTTTCTGCCATTGCACACAAGAACAACATGCCAGGCTAAGACAAGACTTCCGCTCGGAAGCTTCACACCAAGATCAGATACGCTTGGAAGTAGAGTTAAGGATAGGCTTTCAACAAGCAGTCGCTTACTAATACAAAGAAGCAACTGGTAAGAAATACAGAGTTGTGACATGCCTTGGCAATGGAGTAAGTGAGGACTACAAGCTGGCGGATGACAATGAGTTATTCAAGTATCAAACATGAATGCCAGCATATTGCAAAATAGACGCACTAAGTGAGGTCTAGCCTAAGGATAAACACTAGTGCTAACCACACGAACACCCTCGGAATATTACACACATGCCTACAGTAAGGAATCACTTACCTCAGCGTAAGGATCAGTTTAGAGATAGGTCTAGCTTAACAATAAACACTAGTGCTAATCACATCTACACCCTCGGAATATAACACACGTGCCCACAGTAGAAAATCACTTACCTCAGCGTAAGGATTAGTTTAGAAACAGGTATAGCTTAAGAATAAACACTAGTGCTAACCACATCTACACCCTCGGAATATAACACACGTGCCGACAGTAGAAAATCACTTACCTCAGCGTAAGGATTAGTTTAGAGAGAGGTCTAGCATAAGAATAAACACTAGTGCTAACCACATCTACACCCTCGGAATATAACACACGTGCCGACAGTAGAAAATCACTTACCTCAGCGTAAGGATTAGTTTAGAGAGGTCTAGCATAAGAATAAACACTAGTGATAACCACATCTACACCCTCGGAATATAACACACGTGCCTACAGTAGAAAATCACATACCTCAGCGTAAGGATCAGTTTCGTTGGTTGTGATGCCATCATAAGCACTCGCTAATTGTGCAACCTTACTCGAGCTTCCGACTTTCCCCCAGGCATAGTTCTGTACGCAGCAGTTGAGATCCAGAACTGAAATTGGAAGTACGCCATACTTTGGTTAAACTGTGTACAAACTGGTTAAACTGTGTACAAACGCTTATATGTTTATGTGTGCATAAATAGAAAGCATATATATATATATATATATATATATATATATATATATATATATATATATATATATATATATACATACATATATATATATATACATAATATACATATATGGATACACCTATATATATATAATATATATATAATGTATGTATATATACTACATATATACATGCATACATACACACATACATACACACATGCATACGCACGCACGCGTATATATATATATATGTATGTATATATATACAATCAATATACATATATACGATAAACATATACATACGTTGCGTATGCGTACATGCACATTATTACGCCACGCACGCAATAATATATATATATTATATATGTATATATGTATATATGCTAATAATAATACGTGCATCACACGCACGCACACACGTATATATATATATATATATATATGGATGTATATATATATATACGTGTTACCGGACACAGGACAGCACCACAGACACACACACACACAGACACGGACACAGACACACGCACGCACGCATGTTATAATGCAACAAAGGTGCCCAGACACAATCACTGGGCCACAACACAGACACAGACACGGACACAGCGCACGTAATATAATATATATGATTATATATATATGATCATATGCATACATACATACATACGTACGTACACGCGCACGCACGCACGCACATCACGCAATCATGTATGTATGTATAATATATGTATATATTACATACACGTATATATAATATAATAATATGTATATCATCACACACATATATATATATATATATATATAATAATCATAACATGTTGCATGTATATATATATATATATATATAATATCTATGTACATATATATATATATATATATATATATATATATATATATATATATATATATATATATATATATATATGCATATGGATACACGTATACTCTCTCTCTCTCTCACCCCCCCCCAACATATATATATATATATATATATATATATATATGTGTGTGTGTATGTGCGTGTACACACACACACACATCATACATACATACATACATACACACACACACATACACACACACACACATATATATATATATATATATATATGAATATATGGATAGATGAATACATATGTAATGTGTATGCCAAGTTTACTTGGTGATATATACGTTCAATTGTAGATATCCGTGACTTCAGAAGTGAGTCAGTAGGCTTACTTGAAAATCGTGAAAGGGCTGTGCAATATACAAGTCGAAACGATTATTCCCATACCTCCTTTCATTTTGACTTGCGGTAATTGTAGTGTTGATGTTATCCGCTATTGATATAAAGTATATACTACCCCAAGTATACAGTATCGTAGTGACCCACGTATCAACTCTATGGATGGTCACACTTTTATTTACTACATATTTAGAATTCGTTCCTTCTGCTCATCAGTGAATGGTTGCGATTGACAACCGCAGTCCGTAACGTCCCGAGTCCCGACTTCTGTCGGGTTTCAAATTCATCATTTGTTTTCAAGAAAAACAACAATATTTATGTAAAAACGTAAAAATATTCCTTTTGTTTTGTAAAAATAAACCAAAAGAAAAGAAAGAAGAAAAATTATACATAGTCATCAGCTGAGTTAAGGTTGTGATAACAACTGACAAATACAAAATGATGTGATCTCCGTTCAACCCTAAACCCTAAATACTAATATGTATCTAATAAACGTCTAAAACTTAAACCCGCTTGTCCTCCATTTAAAAATAAAAAAAGACACTCGTTTTTGTTAAAATAAAACAAAAACCATACATAGCCACCTCTAAACAAACAAAATCACTAAACTAGTAATGACTCCTTATTTTAGTAAACCCACTGTCCTCAGTCCGCCTCAATCCTATTATGTATTCCTCTGAGAGACTGCGTGGAGTCTGGGGCGGTGGGGCGTGGGCAGTGAGAGACTGAGAATGGACATTGGGCTGAATTTCTGAGTCCCTTTCTCATTTCTGAGAGGCTCTCAGCCTCTATTTAGTTGAAACTTCAACTCTAAGCCCCTCACTTGTTCTCTGGTGATTGGTTAAAAAAGGGTCGTCCATTCTGGTTTTAAAAAATATATATAAAAACCTGCTTTTAATTTATATATATATGACCGTACAGAATAATTTTATATGTAAACGTAGAACGTATTACACTTTCAAATTCTCAATACATACCTCAACACCACCATGCCGGACTCGGAAGGTTATGAACGTTGGAGCAGTACTTGGAAACGGGTTAAAAAAAACAGCAAAAAGCTTTGTTTTGTTTTGATATTTGTCTTAAAAATAAACACATTTTTTTTCACAGAGCGGTTCGTGAATCGTGATATAGTTTTTAAAATATTACCATTTATGTCCCTGACAAATGCTCATCGAAAATAAACAGAAAAAGCTTGTTGGTATGGTTGGACTCTAGAATGGTATATAGAGAAAAGTTCAATGCTAGTGTGGTGTAGTTACTACATCAGTCTAAGAAGTTAAGAACACTTCTCACACACTCTTTCACTATGACCAGACATGCAGCTGTGGAACTAGGGGGAACCTCTATCCGGTAATCATTTATCCATACATCGTCTTCTATTCACAGGCGCATGTATCGGCTCCTATATTACTTACATGTATCGTCATTGATGTTTGTTGGCGCTACTATTCCAAATAAATTCAGATAATGTAAGCCTTGATCACAGGGCGTACAGCGTAGCACTCGTGAGTCTGTCGCTGTATTGCCAATGTATGGCATGTATGTAGGCCCTCCAGTTGTCACTCCGGTTGTATTAGTGCTGACATACACACCTTTGTCTGTGCAGCCTGACTCCCTGAGAAACACGCCCACACACAACATCGCTGAACTCTGTAGACAATTTTGGTACTTATGTAATGTGTCACGGATGGAGCTGTAGTTATTGCCTCTTTGTTTATACAGCCTTGGAGTACAGTCACAGTGGATTACCACGATTTGAATTTATGAAGTTAAATGGGATGTCTGTCTTTTAGTCGGATAGATAACAATTCTTTACTCGACAGCCTGGCCATCTATAACGACACTCACGCATATCATAGCCAACCGCAAAGTCAATTCCAAGTTGGCATTTCAGTAGAGATAACGCATGGCTAGTAGTAGTATAACAATAGTGTAGTATATATATTTATATGATTGTCTGTACAACCTGACCGTTTGTGAAGATGTCCACTGATTTGATCGTCAACTACGAAGCGTAGTCATTACATGCACGGCAACGTCTTGTTGGTCGACAGGTTATGTTGTAATATATATTCATATTAATAATCGGTATAGCCTGGCAAACAATACATCAGCGTCAACCACGAAGGGGAGTTAATGTTAGACTGGCATGTCAAACGGTGCAGAACACGGCTTGCTGGCCATGTGGTTACCAATCTATCGTGTGGTTTACACGATAGTTGTTCATACAGCCTATCCGTCTGTGGAGTTACACCCGAAAATACCACGACCAACTACACACTAGCACAATTCTAACTACACACTAGCACAATTCTGCATGTTATTGTAGACAGTGCTGTTCATACTATAGCACAATGGTATAGTAAGATTTCTTCTGCTTCATATTCATTCTCTGTACAGCCTGGCAATCTGTGAAGACACACCCTTAAACATCATCGCCACCCACGAACTGAACACCACCACGCCCGAGGAAAGCCTGGGCGCATGTAACAAGTGGCTCGAGGAGAACAAGCCCTTTGTGTCTATCGGAATCGCTTCCTTTGGACCTGTTGACCTAGACCCAAACAGCGAGACGTATGTCCTGGTTGTGAGTTGATACACTCTCTGTTTGTATATGATACACTCTCTGTTTGTATATGATACACTCTCTGTTTGTATATGATACACTCTCTGTTTGTATATGATACACTCTCTGTTTGTACATGAAACACTCTCTGTTTGTATATGATACATTCTTTTAAGTGTTATATATTTTATTTGTAGTATTTTGTTGTGGAAAAGGTATGCCGTGCACTGGGTTGTATGCCATCGATGGCACAAACATCATATTCAAATACCACCCACGTGCATGCTATGTAGGTTACGGTATAATCAATGTAGTTGGTGTGTGTGATGAGTTGACAACTGACAGCTTCGGCATGTACGCGTAGTCTACGCATTGTCTATTGTACGTCTACTGCACACAAGCGGTGACATGCTCTCATATCGCAGATTTGTAAACTTACTCGTATCGTATCTGTTTCACACAGTTCCAAACAGTCTCACAATTAATAGGTTTGAAAACCTCGATACATTGTATTTTTTTTGGAAGACTATAAGCTGTTAGTCGACATCTGACAGATGTTGCGCATATCCCAGCAACTGGCTTATCCTGTTTCTGTTTTATGCTTGTTGGGTTTAGGGCTAGAGCTCGAAGTTGTGTATATGCCCGCAAGCGATGCCCTTTCCGGCGACGGAGAGCAAAGTGTTTCATTATATTCTATTGACGTGTTTCATTATATTCTGTTGACGAAGTCACTACTTGTTTGTGGCGTTGTTCAATTAATTGGCAGTAAGTACTGTGTATTTATAGCCAGGATGTCTGGCTCATTCTTTGCAATGGTACGTCTGATCAGAGTACCATAAGAAACACAATCACTAATCGGCATGTGAAAGTTATAGTCGTTCTGTTTCAGACACACTTGGTTGTACCAGAAAATGCAGAGACGTGTGTACACAGGGGCATAGTCAGCTCATATCCACAAAGTCAGCTCATATCTACTGAATTGTCTTCAGATATGGGCACATCACTACCACCCCTAAGCCCCATTGGGGAATGGCGGATGTCGTTGGCAAGTTCAAACACTTCGACGTACCCATTGGCTTCGACACTGACGTAAACGCCCCTGCTCTGGCGGAGATCGAGTACGGAGATCATGGGTAAGTGTTATATCAATATGGCAATACATTCTAGATTCTATTGTAAATGCATATATATATATATATACACACACACACACAACATATATATATATATATATATATATATATATATATATATGTGTATGTATGTATGTATATATATATATTTATGTATGTATGTTTGTATGTATATATATACATGTACATGTATATATATATGTATATATATATATATATAATATGTACATATATATATATGCGTATGGCATGTATGTATGTGTGTTTGTACATGTGCATAGTATGATATACACGTACATGCATATTATAACATTATTATATATATAATAATATGCCAATGTATGTATCAATCTATATCTGTATGCATGTGTGCATGTATGTATAATATTGTGCATATGTTGTGTATGCATATATATGTATGTATTATATACATATAATATTGATATATATATAATAATAATAATAATATATAATATGTTAATATAATATAATATATATATATATAATAATATGTATTACATAATGTATTATTATATGCAATTTGTAATACATGTATGTTATGTACACACATATTAATATGTATTATATAATATATATATACAATATATGTAATAATATAATATATGATTATGTATATATATATATATTAATATCATGTAATCCATAATCCATAATCATATTAATATTAATATATATATGTAATAATGTATATATACAATAATATATATATATATATGCATTATAATAATATGTAATATTATAATGCATATATGTATAATATATACATATGTATCACCCTCACTCACACGTTTTATGTATTATTATGTATGTATGTATGTATGTATAATAGATATATATATGCGTTTTATGTATGCCGTTTACGTAATGCATGTATGTATATATATGTTACAGATGTATACATATATATATATTATGTTATATTATATATATCTGTATCTGTATCCATGTTTTGTATCCATATCTATATCTGTATAATCTAGCAATAAATATTATATATCTGTAATCTGTATATATATATATGTATGTATATATATCTATATAAAGATATATGATTATCTATTACTAATTATATATATATATATATATATGTATATTCATAATATATATGTATATATTATATCGTGTCGTTATATATATATATATATATATGTACATATATATTTATGTATACACACACACACATACACACACACACACACACACATATATATATATCTTTATGCATCCATATCTGTATATGTCTCTGTATTCTATATGTGTGTACACATACACATACACGAACACACACACACACACACACACACACACACACACAAAAAAAGAATCTCTGTGAAGTCTAACTAAGCGAATTAGTAAATAGTCAAAAAAAATAAAGTATCAATTCTTCTTTCACTTCAGATCCTGGTATACATGTAGCACCCGGAGATGCGTGTGTTCTGAATCAGATTACCATTCACTCGTTATTCACATCCACTCACCCCATTCCGCACCACGTTCTTCTCTCCCCAGTGACGTCAAATCCCTCGCGTACATCACAGTAGGCACGGGCGTGGGCGTAGGCGCAGTGGTCAACGGCAGCACGGTACGCGGACTCATGCACATGGAAGGAGGGCACATTATGATCCCCAATGCACCTGGAGACGACTACAAGGGCCGTTGTCCGTACCACGGGTCGTGTGTCGAGGGCATGGTGGCCTCGCACGCCTTGGCTGCCCGCAAAGACGGAGACATCACAAAGCTACCTACCTACCCTGATGACGACCCGCTGTGGGACTATGCCGGTAGGTCTGTATGCCGTGCCCGTGAATGGATCATGTCGTCCGTTTGTGTGTATAGATAGGACCATGTTTGTATTGTTTTTGAGGGGAATGCGTTTTTATTTTGATGAATGTCCAGTTTAATTAAGCGTGAAAGGTCGCCATGCATTGCATGCCTTTGCTATTCGCAAGGACGGCACTATGACCAAGACACCTTCGATGCGATGACAATCTTTTGTGCTGACTACACTGTTTGGTCTATATCGTTCATTGGCTGTGATTGATATGTCTGGTCTATGTCGTTCATTGGCTGTGTTTGATATGTCTGGTCTACGTCGTTCATTGGTTGTGTTTGGTAGATCATTTATATATATATATACGAGTATATCCTGATGTCTAAGGTATATATATCAAGGTATATTCCGATGATGTAGGCGTATGTATACAGGTATTGAATCGTATGTATTGTATCTGGATGCACTGTCCAGTCTGCATGGCATATGTACATCTCTTATGCACTTGTTGGTCGCAGGAATGAGGACTTGTGGGTGCTTCTTTTGATCGTGCACTGATTCCTTAGCGGCGCCATTATTATCTGTTGTGGTGAGATAACTCGTGTGTATAAGCGTGTTTTTGATATCTATTCCGAGGGCGTGTGGAATGAGATGTCGACCGAAATTTGTACATCTATGCATGATACAGAAAGATAATTGTAACAACTTGTGACCTGATGCAATGGAATTGGCACAGAAGTTTTGATGTGTTTCATTTGGAGATGGGATGACACAGTCTACACAATGATGCGCATTCCATTCGTTACGGTTTTCGATACTTTTACTATTGTGATGATGTAAATGTGTCTAATCCGCACAGACCACATAGTCCACGGCACTGTTGTCATTCTTGCATTGAATGTTGCAGATAATTCTGGCAAAGCTGTCCCCAAAATTTGTGTATCTGAAGTCCAATCTGTTATCACTTATGGCCACTTGCTTTATCATTTACTGACTTCTCCACTATTTGGTCCCATAGCATACTACCTGGCGCAAGCGTGCATGAGTATCACGCTGTTGCTGTCTCCCGAAGGTACGGATTTCAAACAGTTGTTTTATGTATATTGCATTTCCGCGTGGTTATAGGTGTAGGATTTTGGGTTTTTATCAAATTTCCGTGCAGTTGATGAACGGGTTTCTTTATTGTATGCACGTGTCGGTCGTTGCTAAATTGGGTTTAATTTATAACATTTTGACTGATATCGATTGGATTTCGTACAACACATAGTCCGATTCGTATCAGGAGCTGTTGTATGAAAAAGTATGTACGCTCCCCTGTTCTGTTTGTACCTTACTTCATTATATACTGTATGTCAGCTTTTTTGCGGTTTTCTTGGTGGCATATAGAGCCATCATTATATTTGAGCATATATATAGAACATAGATGTACATATAAGTATATACATATATATATATATATAAAAATGGGCTTTGATGGCTTATCGGTTGCCAGATTCATATACGTACCACACGATTGAATGAATAATGAATGTCTTGTCCGTGACTGTTCCTTTTACGTCTGTGTCTCTCTGCTCTCCAATTGCTAACCATCCCGTTACTAACCATACCACGCATCCCCCCGTTCCCCAACAGCTATTGTAATCAGCGGAGGCATTCTCAACCGCCACTCGCTCTTCCCCAAGATCCGAGAGACCTTCAAAAAGATCCTCAACGGATACGTGGGCGTGGATAAGATCAAAAACCACCTGGACGAGTACATTGTACCCTCCACCCACGGAAACAACATAGGTATTATCTCTGCATGCAACCTGTCGGTGGGTGCACACAGGGACGCTAAGTAGACTACACGAGCTATATACTGGTAGCGTGGTATCGTCTTGGACTCTGAGTAGAGCATTTGGAGAAGGGAAGTTACAATGCAAACCAAGATCTGATCATATCACTGGATATGAAGGCTGAAATAGCCTGCGGACTTCAACAAAGAACGTAAAATAAAGATGCCAAGCACAGCAATTATTACTCCGCACAGTGGGCATGCTATTTGATGTGGTCTTTTATATTTTAGCGCAAGTGTTTTATGTGTGTGATTTGCACACATGTACATGTTTACTTGTAGATAGACAGGCATAAACGTACATGTGCAATCGTAGATGGACACGTACGTGTATGTAATAAAACATGCTTGCGTGTATGTATGTATCGGGTGGGATCATTCCAGCAGGATGTGTTCGAGATCTGTCGTCTCTGCTCTATGAGAAAGTTCAGAGCGCAAGACACTCCGGCTCATTAACTTACACAGATTGATCCTTGTCATTATACTATCTCTACTTGTTCTGTTTTTATATCTAAGTTGCCCATCTCTATAGCGTGTGACACCGCACAAGCCAATCACAACGTACTAGTACGCTGCGATACCGCGAACGCGAACAAATCACATCCCGAATACTTTAGAAAAATTACACACACAAATAGCATTGTCCATAGTATACGTGAGTGCATCCTGGCCCAAGCGCAAACCGTATGATATGATACGACAAATCACCACCGCACATACAACTCATTGTACACACTATAGGCCACAATGAACGTGCGGCTCTGTGCTTTACGGTTCATTGTCTTTCAATATTTATTATCGTTCGCTAACTCAGCAATGCCAGAACATAGAAATCCATCGGAAAATTTGATATGCGGTTTCAGCGTCCGCAATTGCTGGCAGGACAGCCCAAAGGTCTTGTACTTCTCAGCGAGACTGGTGGGTACGATAATGAATACAATAATTTCAAAGAAGAATAACAATCATATTGATATTTCTCGTCCAACTCAAAGATCTGCTTTGTATACAGCATATACTCAACATGAGTAGTATTGTGCTCGTCAACGAGTGAATCTGTGTAAACCGGGTCCTCAGGGGGTGAATCCGATCCCAACACCCTACAGAAATAGTGCACTTATAACCGACACATGTACACCCTTGATGTTGTGAATATAGCAGATCCCTTGCTCACAGACCCAACGCTACAAAGTATACTACAAGGATGATGCTACACATGTAAGCTCGAAAGGCCATACCTGTTCGGATCATCATAACACCCGTCATATATGTCATGGGCACAGGAGGTCCGTGCATACCCCACTCAACATATCTGTTCAGCATACGACTGTACGTCTGCGTGTGCACTTGCCCCCGTGTATTATGTTGCTACCAAGGACTCAAACACAGACACGCGCCTCACCGCATGATGCAGCATACGTGGCCCACTTATGGCCATGCCATCTGCCTTACAGACACGACACTAGATCATAAATGCTCAGAGTATTGACTGTAGCAGACATATGTACACACAAGACATAAGCCTACCTATTCGATTTATGGATGTACCCTCGGCTTACGCACACTCAAGACATATGGACACACAAGACAATACGACATATCTATTCGATTTATGGCTGTAACATCTGGTTATGCACACGCTAGACATATGCGCACACACGACAACAGCCTACCTATTCAGTTTATGGCTGTAACACATATGCACACACAGAACAATACGGCATACCTATTCAGTTTATGGCTGTAACCCATATGCACACACACAACAATACGACATACCTATTCAATTTATTTCTGTAGTCCATATGCACACACAGAACAATACGACTTACCTATTCAATTTATGGCTGTAATCCATATGTACACACACAACAATACGACATACCTATTCAATTTATAGCTGTAATCCATATGTACACACAACAATAGGACATACCTATTCAGTTTATGGCTGTAATCCACTTGTACACACCCAACAATACGGCATACCCATTCAGTTTATGACTGTAACACATAGGCAGACACACAACAATACGACATATCTATTCAGTTTATGACTGTAAACAATATGTACACACACACCAATACGACATACTGTTCAAGTTATGGCTGTAACTCATATACACACACACAACAATACGACATACCTATTCAGTTTATGGCTGTAGCCTCTGCTGACGCACACGTCGTCGTAGTTCTCCCCATACATGGCTCGGACGATAGCAGGCGCTCCCGCGAATGCGCGGGTGTGGGATGTGTAGCCGCCTGGCCAGTGGTACAGGACTGGCACAGTTTCCTTGGTGTGGATGCTGCAGAGAACGTTGGAGAGGGGGTTCAGTATTTCAGATAGTGTGTTGATGTATCATACATAGCCTTAGGCCAGCTGGTTATGGGTATATACGGATGTGAGTGGTGTATTCAATTGCTTCTGGTACCGTTTCATTTGCGTGGATGTTGCATAGCTGACTGAGATAGATTCAGTACAGTGAACAGTTATCTTTCAGAAAGTGCGTTGGGCGTGTATGCTCCGTAGAACAGGTGAAAACTGATACACACACACACACACATATATATATATATAGATAGATATAGATATTAATATATATATTGCACTACTGTTATTCGCCGACGATGAACGACGCTCAGCTACTCGAGTGCTCACAGGAAGATGCGTTTTACATACCGTCCAAGTCTATATGTGCAAGTCTATATGTAGACGATCAAAAACATCGGTGGGTGGTGATTGGTTTACATGAGCGTGCATATTACATTGTAGCTGCATGAGGATCCACGAATGATGACCCAGAAACACTTATAGACAACCAACACTCTGCATACGCGAAGTAGTCATTGCTGTGAAATATAGTTATGGAGTGTAGAGTGTCTCCACTTCTTCGATGGATTACTTGGAGTTGTTGATAAGCAAGGTGACATACGTACACACAACCTGGTACACTGCATGCATCACCCAGCCAGCCCTTGATACACTCAAGTGTATATAGGCACAGAGCATGACATACCACACATATGCCATGATGCATCCTCTATATGCAATTGTATTTAGGGACAGAAATTGGGTGTGTTCAGATACATAAAATACACTCGTGTCTACTAGAAGTACAGCCAAGAGCACCTTCAGTGTACTCACTTGTGCGTACGGACACATCTTGTCTACGCAGCCTACCTAGCTTTGTACTTTCACCGTGTATACAACTGTATGTACATACACATCTTGGATACACAGCCTACTTAGATAAGTACTTTCACCGTGTATACTGTATGTACATACACATCTTGGCTACGCAGCCTACATAGCTAAGTACTTTCACCGTGTATACAACTGTACGTACATACACACCTTGGCTACACAGCCTACTTAGCTAAGTACTTTCACCGTGTATACAACTGTTTGTATATACACACCTTGGAACATTGGCCAGCTCCTTGTCTGACATTCGTATTGTGGTTTCCTCGTGTTGACCTTTCTCTTCAAAGTATACGAATATATCTGACGCAGTCCGTATGCAAAGCGTGGGTTATGAGACGAGCGGTTGGGTATTGCTACATATACACTTGTAGATATCACAGATTCGCTCAAGCTGTATGTGCACATACTGAACTATACATACGAAACATGCATCTGCAAATCGATATAATGAAAGCGATATCGAACAGATAGCCAAGTCAGAAGCCATGGTCATCCGACTGATAAAATCAACACAACTGCAACTGAGCAGAACACGGAGCACAACAAGTACACGGCCAATGTACTTGCGACTTGCCCAGCTGAGAGACACAGTGACATCATACCACTACAAGAAGTATCGACTTTCCCCCGGCTGCGTACAAACGAATGGAAGAACC
>LUCW03001549.1:105000-117500 GCA_001586965.3 Sphaeroforma sirkka | reverse complement strand
ATGTTTAATAGTCCACTAATTGCAGCACTTAAGTCGACTCCTGCTTGAATTATATTTTGTAAAATACGCTGGCTCTGAGCTTTATATATTGAGACTGAAACTCATACATATACAACAAGATCTGACAACTGTACTAAAACCAGTAAAATTCATAGTTCAGTGAGAAGCGAAATAGAGTAGATCAATCGTTATCTAAGTGCCCTTAATGTATTTAATGATCGTATATCTAATTATAGTAAGTTTGTTAAACAATTGCAGCGCCACACTTGATCGCGGAGCCATCTTTCACAGTTTCTCAGACCCCAGCGCCAATGAATTGAGGGACTACGTTAGAAATCTGGCTAACTCAGATATTGAGGTATGTCTGATATTCTCTTCAACGAAATGTACGCGTGTACTATGGATGAGTCGGAGAATTCCATCTGCATATACTTGTTCCTTGAAATAAACAAAGTGTTCCCTTGGAACACTTTGTGTTCCCAATTCCTCCAACTTTTAGTCTTGCGCGCTGTCAGTTTTTCAGCAGTGTATGCACACCCAGAACAAGAGACATTGGACCTATGGAAGTGCAGTACAACACAAATATACGTACTCCACAATCGACCGTCCGCATATCTATTCCTATCCTATGTATACATTAATAATAAACGGTGAATCTTTTGGATTGTCAGGTAGACAATATTGAGGTCAATCGCCATGATCTCCCCCGGGCATGGAAGGAAATGCAAGAATTGGATCAGCGCGCACTTATTGAGGGTGAGGGGTTTTCAGTTATCCGGCCAATTGACGGTATCACGTCAATCAGAGAAAGACGCATCAATGCATTCGTACAAGCACAGGTAAACTATCACATGTGTGCATATACATTCTGACATACATATGCACGTTCACTGGAATAGACACATCGGCTATGTGCTGCTATATCATGCTAATACTGCTACACTACTGTATTTAACTGTGTTTATGAATCTTTCAAATGAAGCAGCCTATAGTACGTGGATGTGAATGGATAGAGTGCACAAGGATATTGAATCCACCTGTAACACGAACTAAATCAGTACTATACTCAAATACGGCTTATGAATATCATGCTATTACTAGGTCACCAATGAGTGTCCAATAAAAGCGTAGTAAAACCATACAACATAGAATGTAAATGAGTTTCACGGCATCAGAAAGATTAATACTATGTTGTACGCCTCGACAAATTTTGTGTTCTGGCGACGTAGAAATTGATCCATGTTTTCAACTACGCTTATATTGGACCCTCATTGTTGACCTGGTAATAACTTTGCCCAGTACTTTTAAGTTCTCAATCTCTCGGATTGGTATTCGTATTCGGAAAGAAAGAAAAATGTTATTCGATCACTGTTCTGATTCTCCCTATATTTGTATATGGTCTTGTGCTGTAGATTCTGGGCACTACCCCACAGCAGAATGCCGAGGGTGTCAAGGCCATTCTAGTGTACAACCGCAACGACGGTGTGCAGATGAAGCAGGGCGCACGCTATCATCAATCCAGGTAATAGCACCCACCTGCTCAATGTTCGAATGAAACTACACACAAGTGCAAGTACAAATGAAACCACATACGCTTGATGTGCACATGAAATCACCCACATGCACATTGTGCGGATGAAACGACACACAAGCGCAAATACAAATAAAATCACACACGCTTAATGTGCACACGAAACCACCCACATACACAATGTGCGAATGAAACTACACACATGCTCTATTACAATTGAAACCACACACACTTAATGTGTAAATAGAACCACACACGCTTAATGTGCAAATGAAATAATCTGCCTCCAAGTGTTCATGTGTATCTGTACATATGTAATGATGTCGGTACCGTGTAGTGAACACGTATGCGTATGTCCTAAAGCGCCACGTGCACGTACTATTCAACTACTTCGTTTCGCTCTCAACATCTTGTGTTCAATCGATACCAACAGGGACGGAGGGTCCATCCACACTGATAACGTGAACATTCCCGACCTGTGGGACTACATGCTGCTGACTTGTCTACAACCAGCACAGATTGGCGGCGAAAGCATTCTGTGCAGTACACTGGCCGTGCACAACTACCTCAACGAGCATGTTCCTGAGGCGTTGGAGATCCTGCGAGGCCAATTCTGGTGGGAGCTGCGTGGATTCTCAGATGGATTCTACCGGTGTGTGTGTATGTGTGTGTGTGTGAATTATCAGATGGATTCTACCGGTGTGTGTGTGTGTGTGTGTGTGTGTGTGTGTGCGTGCTCTCTGGTTTAGAAGGCATACACTGGTGTGTCAAAATTGTTTATAGTACGACAGGAATGGAGTGTGTTTGTGTGGCGTAGACTACCTGACTCGGGCGCAATGTAGTGCTGAAAACTGATATTCAGATTCAGGTGTGTAGGATTAGGCCTATGTACATACATAGGGTTTAGAGATTTGTGCAAGTATGTACATACATACTTGCAGACATTTATCACCTACAGTGCAGTCGTAGTGTCTTCCAACGATAAGGGGGTTCTCTCGCTCAGATTTTTACAGGCAGACTCGAATACTCGGTTTCATTTCGTTTGTTTTGATAAATAATTTTTTCCTATGCGACCATGTGCACCTATTCGTGTGCGCACATAACCGCAAGTTGAAGTTTCTCTTACAATACAAAACAGAATACCTGGCGTTCGATACTGAAACTTACCTTTACGTTTGGAATGTGAAACAGATGATCTGTTTACATAAATCATGTCCATGTGCACATACGTGTACATTCGTATACTCAATACTATTCATACTTGTACATCAGTATACTCATACTATTCATACTTGTACATCAGTATACTCATACTATTCATACTTGTACATCAGTATACTCATACTACCTCCCATCTATCACAGTGCACCCATCTTGTTCTACAACGACAAGGGAGAGCCTCTGCTCAGATATCTCAGAGACTATCTAGAGAGCGCACACATCCGCCAGGGCCAACCCCTTACAGATAAGCAGATGTGGGCCCTGGATGTCCTCGACTGCGTGTGCGAGATGTCCACCATTCAATTCAGGTATAGTACGATACGACATGAATGGGTATACACATGTGTACATGTTTTGTACATGCTATTGTTGTGAATATGCCAGCCTTGTTGGAGATATGACCCGGCTTGAAGCTTTTTTTCTTCTGTATCAGTGAAAACAGGTCGGATCGGTTCGTTTGTCTGTGTACGATATCTAAAGATTGCTAGACACCCCCTTTACCTACGTACTATACATGCTCGTGTATACTTGTGCTCAACGTTGGTCCTTAACTTAACAGGTAGATATATTACACCAGCACCATAGGTAGATATAATACACCAGAACTCTACTCGACCATCACGTATTCAGAAGACTTTCTGGTTGAGGAACATGATGTTAAACTTTTCTCATGAAGTCTACTCCGTCGGTCACACATCTCATTGACATGCATAAATCTCGCTATAGGTATCATGCTATAGAGATAACTACAAGCACTACACATACATTCAACTCATCGACCTGATCACTCGACCTCAACAGATACAACATGCAACAAGGAGAGACCCTTCTCGCCAACGACACTCAGCTACTGCACGGCCGAACATCCTTCACGGATGCAGAGGCAGCCAAGCAGTCGTACGACTTTGAGAAGGCGAACAACCGACTGTACCAGAGGGTCTGGCTCAAGAAACACGCCGAGAGCAGCTGATTGATCTGAATACATACGTACCTGAGTACACCAGGATTCATAGAAACGTGTGTACACGTGCATATCTAGTCGTTGACACGCAGAGGAGCAGAAATATAATCTGATGTAAACTCAAGTCGATGGTGCGTGCACGTAATTGCGACCAGTCGGTGCATATCCCTACGTAGACTGCAACAATTGAATTGAATACCTACGGGTCTAAATAGAACGTAAGTACCTACGGGTCTATAAATAGAACGTAAGTAAGTTTGGCGGACCCCTCGGCACAGTCGGCAGATAGCCAGCCGCGTTGCTTGTACTAAAAAAGAACATATTGGCTTTTGACAGCGATCAAACCCAAGCAGTCATGTGTATACACCCTAGAATCGATGTATAGATATGCATATATCATAAGACACACATGACTACCCAAAAGATAAAGGCGGTGCCGGTAGAGAACTAAAAGGATCAATTGAACTCCCAGACGGCTAAAGTCGGGGTCTCTAGCGTTAGGCTAGAATATGTAACCGCCTTTCAAACTATATATAAAAATGCAATAATTCATACCTAGCAGCCTTGTACATATTGTGGATCCGTTTGAGATACGTTTTAATTATTAATTATTGAGAACGAGTAGGCACTTAACTTTTGTGATAAACCGGGAGAGGTGTCCGTAGCCTTCTAAATTACACAAAGGCTATGGCTGCACCGTCTTAACTCGGACTGAGATCATTAGAAGTTGGTCTTTTCTCTCAGAATGGGAACTCCACGTACGTTAACATCTCAGTCTCAGGGACAACCTTGTAATTGTAAAGCGATAGACAGTCGGAGAAGTGTGCCATATACTTTTATAGCTAATGTCTTGAAATCTTTTGTTGGTATCCTTGCTCTATACAGCAGAAACGGCTCAGTTGGGAACTTGATATCCCGACCCTTATACTAACAACTAAACTAAGTCATAGTATAGGTAATCGTTAGCAAAACGGCTGCAACCAACAAAATGCGGTGCATGTCCCTTCAAATAGCATAGCTATGACAGCACTAGTTACGCATTAGCACACGACACGCCTGCACTCAAGGTGTTGTGTAAAAACGCCTAAATAGCATACGCGTGTGGAATCTAGGGTTCCTCTGTCATGTGCATGTGTATGTGATTGACGCCTGCTGGCACGTACGCAGCCGTTTATCAGGTATGTATGTTTGGGTGTAGGTGTAATCAAACTAAACTGTGTGTACATGAGAAGCTGCTAGATGCTAACACGCAGACAGGTGTATACAGTTCATGGCAGCAGATGAATAGCTCATCGCCACTGGTGAAGACGTCAAAGTATTGAGTGATTTGAACTCATTTGTTTGTTGTCGCCTATGAATTGAACCATGTATACACACACACACACACACACAAACACACACACACATAAATATATATATATATATATATATATATATATATATATATATATATATATATATATACATATATATATATATATATATATATATATATATATATATATATATATATATATATATATATATATATATATATATATATATATATATATATATATATATATATATATATATATATATATATATATATATGAATATATATATGTATATATATATGGCTGAATATAATAATACTATATATATTATATATGTATATATATATATTATTATATATATATAATATATATATGCATAAATATGTAATATATAATGTAAATATAATATGTATATATGCATGTATATATACATGTAAATAAAGTAAAATAATAAATATAAATAATATATGTATATATATATATATATATATATATATATATATATATATATATATATATATATATATATATATATATATATATATATATATATATATATATATATATATATATATATATACATATATAAACATATGTATGTGTATGTATGTACGTATGTGTGTATGTATGTATGTATATATGTATATATATATATATATATATAGATATGTATATTCTATGCATATCTCAATCAAGGAGTGTGTATACTAATATAGGGTTTGGCGACACCCACAATAAAATGCCAGTAAAATAGGGCACATAGTCACCATGTTCGAAGAATCTATGTATGGATCGTCCGGAGGCATTACTAGGTTAGAAACCGATAAACCTATCCATAACTACATATACTATGCAATAGTTCTTTGCATACACATGCAACGTGTATATCTTAGTCCAGCCGAGTGTACTGATAGAGCTGTTTGGCATTGATCCACCTACAGCAGAACAACGTGACCAGTGACAGGAGAATGGTGCACATCGCCACTATGTACGAAGGACCGATGTGTGTGTCGTCCGGACACACAAACCCGTAGTTCTCCGCGAAGAGAAACACCGTCAGCGTTAGCAAGACAGCCTGTGTAATACAAACCCAAGGACATACGGGATCAGCATGGATGCCACACGAATTACGCAACATGCTTGATGTGTAGTGCTGGTGTGTTGCAGTGGTGAAGATTAGAAGAATATGTATAGCCCTTGTCAACGTAGACAAGAGAGTAGCCTGCACAACGCAGCAAGAGAAGGCGCATCAACCAGATATAGTAGTATAGTCAAATACAAACAAAGACACCTACAAACCAACAACCAGATATGGTAGTACAGTCAAATGAACACACAGAGACCTGTAAGCCAACAACCAGATATAGTAGTACAGTCAAACATAAACACAGACACCTGCAAGCCAATAACCAGATATAGTAGTACAGTCAAATACAAACACAGACACCTGTAAGCCAACAACCAGATATAGTAGTACAGTCAAACATAAACACAGACACCTGCAAGCCAATAACCAGATATAGTAGTACAGTCAAATACAAACACAGACACCTGTAAGGCAACAACCAGGATAGTAGTAGAGTCAATTACAAACACAGACACCTGTAAGGCAACAACCAGATATAGTAGTACTGTCAAATGCACACACACGCACCTGCAAGCCCAAGAACGCTACGTTGGTACTTCCGATGCGAGTGAACAGACCGAAGAACAGGTTGTACAGCGAGCACAGTCCAAGTCCAATGGCAAACAGCAAACACGAGGCCATAACCTACAAGGAAAGATACAATGATTAGCGAAGGAAAGATATAATGAATAGCAATCAAGGAAAGACACAATGAAGGTATAATGAATAACGATCAAGGAAAGACAAAATGAATAGCGAAGGAAAGATAGAATAAAAAGCGATGAAAAAAGGATATAATGAATAGCGACAGAACCAATACACTGCCAGAGTCGGCGAGACGTGGGGTATACATATGGATTAGATGGTATATATTGGTGCGCAAAAAAAAACAAAAAAAACAACAAAAAAAACAAAAGAAAGTATAACGAATACAACGCATAGAGTACGCAGGGTTTACGAGTACTATTGGATTTGTATCGGAAGGTGGACTATAGCACACAGTGTATGTGTCATACTATGCGAGATCTAGAACTGATCTAGTATTGACTTGGTATTGCTCTAGTATTGATCTAGTGCTGATCTAGAATTGACTTGGTATTGCTCTAGTATTGACCTAGTACTGATCTAGAATTGACTTAGTATTGCTCTAGTATGGCTCTAATACTAATCTAGGATAGACTTAGTATTGCTCTAGTATTGAACTAGTACTGATCTAGAACTGACTTAGTATTGTTCTAGTATTGCTCTAGTACTGATCTAGAATTGACTTAGTATTGCTCTAGTACTTATCTAGTACTGATCTAGAATTGACTTACTATTGCTCTAGTATGGCTCTAATACTAATCTAGGATAGACTTAGTATTGCTCTAGTATTGAACTAGTACTGATCTAGAACTGACTTAGTATTGTTCTAGTACTGATCTAGTACTGATCTAGAATTGACTTAGTGTTGAACTAGTACTGATCTAGAACTACATAGTATTGCTCTAGTATTGAACTAGTACTGATCTAGAATTGATCTAATATTGGTCTAGTATGGATCTAATATTAATCTAGCATGGATCTAATATTGATCTCGTATTGATCTATTTAGTATTGATCTATTTAGTATCGATCTAGGATTGACCTAGGAATGACCTAGGATTGATCTAATATTGGTCTTGAATTGATCTAGTATTGATCTAATACTGATCTAGTACGCATACTCTATTCTGTCTCAGACATGACACGAAGCGTAGATCTTTCAACATATATACCATTCCGTATGCTTAGAAGAACGACATACACAGACTGTTTTACACAGACCCATACGATCGCTATCATAATTCTCTTCTCAGTTATCCAATAGATAAGACAGATACCGATGTACACAGAACCTGACAGTTAAATCACTATACAAGCTCTATACTCCCATACAATATCATAAGTATGCACCGAGGATACCACTCCTTTACTGTGCATTTCAAGAGGGAACATACATCATACTTTTGTGTGCATACAAAAAGGAGACATATACCGTACCTTCTCTTCCCAGCCTCTCAGATGGGTTACTTCGAACGTAGCGCAGTAAGTGATGGTGATGGTGTGGTCTTCAAACGAACCAATGTGAGTCACATTGTGTGCTTTGCATCCGCTGGCGATCCCAACTGGTGAATTCCAAACCAATTACATGGCAAACAGATTACCTCAGGAGCTAGAATATATATATATATATATATATATATATATATATATATATATATATATATATATATATATATATATATATATATATATATATATATATATATATATATATATATATATATATTTTGTTTGATTTGTCTTAATACACACATAGTACAACACCCTGCAGTTATTCCACAAAAGCACGTCTCAAATGTGCGGAAAACGCAAGCTTGAAAAAAGCTCAGAACTGTGACGCGCTACGGCTTCATGATATCGAGTTTATGGATTTCTGCTATCTGGTATGGATCATATTATTTTTTAGATCTACACACGTGCATAATTACATAACAATACTGAGCACACGTGCGTGTGCAATGTTATACGGCATACGAGAGTGCCAATGACTCAGGGTCTAGTCTTTTACAGGAGAGACACTGGATGGTGTATGTATACACACAGCCCGCCACTTGAATCGATTCCTTACGCGTATGGGTGAGATTGATAAAATAACAAGAAACCAGCGAGGACACTTCATCTATCGAAATAACTGGTTCGATATGCTCTTCAAACCTGGTTTATACTGAAGTCATATACTGGAATGTGATATATTGTGTGTGCCTCTGTGTGGGTATGGTAGCCTAACTCCAGCACAATATTTTTCAGAAATACCCGGAAGAGAGGCAAAATTTTCACACAATTCATAATCACATAATCATAGAGAGAGAATGGGGGGGGGTGCACTGAGAAAAAGACACGTGCGAAGATGATACTGAAGTAAGCATATGCTGTCAATACCTGCCTAGCTTGACCTTTGGCCGTATAAGCACACCAGTTTCAAGAACAGACAAGCGTGGAGTGAACGCAATCGCCCTCAGATTACCTTCCAAAGCAGAAAAAAAATTAGAAACTCGCAAACGGCCATAGATTTATACATCTCCCTTGTGCACGGTCAAAGCTAGACAACGTACACGATGCACAGACTATATTGATATACATGCACATACATCAATAGTTCTCCTACTTGTACTATACAAGATGCACAAAGTATATTTATACATGCACATACATCAATAGTACCCCTACTTGTAGTCATACAAAATACACAAAGTATACTCATACACGCACATACATCAATAGTCCCCTTACTTGTAGTTATACAAGTATACACAAACTATATTTATACATGCACATGCATCAATAGTACCCCTGCTTGTAGTCATACGAGTATACAAAATGTTCAAAAGATATCAAAGCATATGAAGGTCTATACCTGAATAGTCCGGGCTCACGAACCAGTCGACTGATATGGTCGAGTATGCAATCGCTACTACATTAATAGCCACCAGCAGGAGCGTTGCCAAGGTGACTAACGTGATAGATGCCATGGAACACACACCCATCGTTTTCAGAAAATATTCAAGAGGAGATACAATTTGCTTTCCAGACTTCCAGTTACTATAATACGTCGATATTCGTACATATTAATCTGATATAGGCTTCTATACCGCCGTTATATAGATTTCCATTAGAAGTATGTACATATTTAAAATTCTCAGGGGGCTATTTATCAACGTTTATCACAGCCTCTTGTTTTTATTAAAAGGAGGCTATGCGTTTATGCAATGATACATAGTCCTAAAGATTTCCACTGCGTGTACTTCACCGTATAAAACGCAATAAAATGTACGTTCAACGTTTATGGCAACAGTACAAACTGCGGCTATGGCAAAACGGTTTTGTTTTTTTTTAAGAATATTGTTATCAAACAATAACATCAAACCTCTCGAATCATCGCGGCTCGCCGAGAGATAGCATTTCACCGACGCCAGTACGTGTGCAAGAGCAGCCGCTTACAAACTTATGATTTCTGCTTTGTACTTGGGTTGGAACTGTCTGATACTTCTGTACTATAGTAGTAGGCAGATCTGTAGACGTGTTTGGAACGAGTTATTCCTAGATATAGCACTATGTTAGAGATAGCCACTTGTAAATTAATATATATATATATATATATATATATATATACATACATATACATATACATACATATACATATATATATATATATACATTTACACATATATATAAATATATATATATTTATAGAAGTATACATATATACGAATACTCATTTGTATATTCATATACATACATACATACATACATACATACATATATATATATATACATAAATATATATATGTATATAAACATATATATATGGATATGCATGTACATATATATATATATATATATATATATATATATATATATATATATATATATATATACAATATATATATAACATATATATATATACGTACATACGTACATGCATATATAGATAGATATATATAGGGATATAAATAAATAGGTATCGATATAGATATATACCCATGCATGTAACATACGTGTTTCGTTATCGGCCTGGCCTTAAAAGTTCCTCGATGGATAACGCCATCTTTTTAACGTGTTTCTGTTGTAAATACACAGTGCAAGCGCATACTGCAGCATATCAAACAGCAGAATAAACTTCTACAACGACGTATATCCAATTTATTAGCCGCATCCGCTGCCATTCTATAAAAGCATCAATACCGTACTTCATAACAATGTGTACATGTTTCAAAAATTAGATGCGCTTGTTAATGAACTCAACAATTGATTCCAGCACCAGGTCAGAATCAGGGTCCTCGAAGACCTCGTGTAACATCTCGTCCCAGATCTTCAGTGTCTTGTCTTCACTACCGCAGCCTTCGTATACGGCTTTAGTTCCCTGGGGACTGCAGATGAGGTCTTTCTGTAAAATTAACATTTGAAGCAGCAGTATCAAATTATGAGAATAAGGGGCATTAGGGGATGCATATCAAGAACCACTACTTCGACTTAAACCTTTATATTAATGTGTGTGCGTGGACTTGACTCATTTGAGGTGAGCGTCAAGTGAGATCGATCCACAAGCTGATCAACAGAAAACTGAATTTGAAATGATAGAGGCACTAATATTTGCATACAGAAAACGCCCGAGAGCTTTCTATACTACATAAGATATGAGCATTGCTACAATATATATACATACATACATACATACATATATATATATATATATATATATATATATATGAATATATATATATATATTTATACATAAATACACATATATATGTGTTTGTGTGTGTGTGTTCGTACGCATGTGTGTGTATAGTGAAATATATACATCTTTTTCAAATAACGCAATACAAGGCTATCAAAATTACAAACCCCATACCTCGCCATGTGAGAAGTAAACAGGTGTCTTGAAACTGGCCATCTCTTTGGAGACAACGCCGATTCTGTCAAGGATGCTCCTGGCAGTTCTTGAACGAAGGCCTCCGTTGTATCTCAGTGTGTCGTTTTTGGCGTACTCCTCTACGTTAGGATTACGACTTAACTTTGCTAGGTCAATCTGCGACGGAAGATGAGATGCAGCAAAGGATGTATATTGCATGTTGTCAATGAACGATTATACTTTAGCAGTCCAATATGTCGGTTGTAAACATGTGTATTGTACAACCTAGCTCGTCGACAAATACAAATATGGTTCAATGTTGTATACATTGCATCCTGGTACTCGCATATACATTCCAGAAAGCCTGATGTATATACTGTAGTCCATTACACGAATATAAAATGCAATTAAAATATAATATTGTACATCGGCACCAACTACAAATATGTCTGGTTCAGCTAATAAACAAAAGTACCTACATCAATACGAACAGCTATATCAACTGCGACCAATATTTGACTTTAATTTACTGTTGACACATATATATATACATAGCATATATATATATACTGTATTCCACTACATGCCTATGCAACATAATAAAAACAAAATATTCCACAACAACGCCCACCGCATATATACGCGGTTCAGCTATAAATCACAAGCAACTACACTAATAAGAAAAGCTATCTCAACTGCAACAAATACCGGTATTCAGATTGACCGTTGATATATATCTATATATAAACATACGAATAAAAACGTAAATAAACACACGCACACGCACACGCACACACACATATATATATATATGTAAATAAATATGTATACATATATACATATATATAATAAATATATGCATATCAATTTATGTACATACATATATATATATATATATGTGTGTGTGT
>LUCW03001549.1:85000-102500 GCA_001586965.3 Sphaeroforma sirkka | reverse complement strand
AGATAAGTGTTTAAACGCTATATCGATTTTAAGTCAGGTTGATGTTATATGTGTGGTTGAAACCTGGCATAACACCGCATTTCTTAATCATATACGCTCGAATACACGCTATCATCTACTACATCACACTACATGGCATAATATCTTATACCCTTCACACTGAGGTATTGGTATCTTTTCCAAACACCACGCATCAAATTTCCTACTTCTACACTCTTCCCCGTACGCGGTGTTCTTTGTGTGCTTTGGCGTTCATATGGCCGTATTCTAATTTCCACTCAAATCACTTACTGTAGAAGACGTCAGGCGATACATGAATCCCGCCGAGATTGGCAGTTTCCAACCAGATGTTGTGTGGCGAGATTTTAACTTCAAAGCCCGGAAGTATGACCACGCATCTAAAAATCACGGACTACGTATAAAAACGATTGAGACTACTCTGCGTAATACGTGGCACTTGGACTAACTCTATGCTGGTAGCTCAACTGGTACAGAACATGTGTATCATCGACCTACCACCCCCGCCTACCTCCAAACTTACAAGTTGACGGACTACGGTATCTGTGGTGACCACACCTTTGGACTCGATTTCCAGATACTTCCCACGAATCAAATTCATCAGCCCCAACAAATGACAGCAATGCCGCCGCCTCCCAGCCAACGCCTCCCCTCGACTGTATCACCTACGCAACAAATCCCGCGCGCGACTATTCTAAGCCAAAATCCGGGCGCATCAGAACCTACTACGGTCGTATCTCACTTTACATGGACCAGTGGAAGGGCTGCTACGGATTCTCGACCGCATCTGGCGCTATGCCACTAAACAACAAATTTGTGGAGGGTTCTATTATGATTTAAACAGACCCTGGGTTCAGCGGCTGCCAAACCACTCATTCCGCCCACGTCTAACCTGGCCCCGATGGAATCCACATCTTTCTCCTGAAGGCCGCAGTAGAGCGCTCTACCAAACCCCAACACCAATAGCCCACTGATTAGACTCCTTGCCGAAGCATTCACTGAGCTACTGAAAGCGGGCACCTTCCCTGCAGCCCTGAACTGCAGCCTCCTGACAGCGCACCCAAAGAAAGCCGATGCAGATATCACCTCCCCCGCCGACTTCCGCCCCATCACGCTTACGCAAATAGTCAGACGCATCTTTGAAAAGTGCTTTCTTAATCTGATTACGAGCCATCCCGGCTCTGCTACCCATGCTACCCAAGCTGGTTTCAAATCACAGTACTCTTGTCATACCCAAGCACTTGCTGCCATGGAATCTGAGACACAGTCAAAAGAGGAGTGTAAGGACGTCTGTCTGGACATAACCAAGGCATACGACAAGGTCGCTCTCCCACGCCTATGGGTACTTCTGCGCCACGCTGGAATGCCCGAAAACTAGATCAACTGCCTCCGTGCGCTGTATGGGAGGGTCCCTACCCGAGTGACATACCGCGGCACGCTCTCGTCTCTATTCCTTAGAACAAATGGCATCCTACAAGGCTCAATCGTCGGCCCCCAGCTTTTTATTATATACATAGATTTCTTAGCTGTCCCGCTAGCACAATTTCGGCCTAAGCTCCTCCGCTCTTATCTATTTGTTGATGATACACGGATCCAAGCCCCTCGATCGGTTTTGCTCCAGCCCTTCTTAGCTGAAATTGATGCGTGGGGACGCAAATCGGGCCTCGAACAGGGTGTCATTAAACCCCGAGTACGATCTACCGACTTGCGACACGCGGCGCCAACCCTCCGCATAGGTGGTGAGCTTATCACGCCGACGCTTGCAGACGCACCTTGAAACACACGTTACCTCCCCCTGAAGATGGCGCCCACACATGCCGAACCGAAACACTCCAAATATGTGGGGTTCCCACTCTCTCACGGAGTATTAGAAATCAACCTCGCCAAACATATGAAATCCCTGGTTGCAGCATTGTCACTAGATATCGCCTCTTTCCGTGCTTATGGCTTCCATGGCTTCAGCTGGCGACACCCCCGCAACCGGCTTGTAATGTTCAGAACATTCATCCTATCCACGGCTACATATGGGCTGAACATTATTGCCTGAGCTCCGCCTATATGGAAGGATGCGTTGGACCCCCTGTTCGAGCGCTTTAACTCAGCACTCATCCAAGCAGCAGCCATCATCACGGGCACTAAATACCCTCGTTTTCCCAAACATCGAACAAACTTACTTCACTTTTGCGGCCTGCTCCCCGCGTGACCATTCGCGGACTACCTCGGAGGTTGCCTGGGAATACAAATCGACTCAATAGCCAGCACAAATTCACTCACCCCTCTGACGCAACCCGCCTGGGCCCACGACAAACCATCACTGCGCTTCCCATACAATATCTATGCTCACCTGAAAACTGTACACAAAACCGCGGTCGGGCGTACACCTCACCATGTAGCCCTCTGCCAACGCTGTGACGACATCAGGAAGAACTCAACAAAACGTTGGTCCAACAAGGAGATTGCGGCAATGGCCCGGCGCCAATACTACTACCAACTGGTTATGGGTAAACCGCCAACCTCAAACCGAGACACAGCCAGACACGACAGCTTCAATCGCTGCTTTGAGTCTACACCAATCCGACTTTGTGCTGTGATTGTAACGAATACGTACATGTTCACATTGCTCGACTACCGCACCGACGGCTGTCTCTGCCCTGTCTGCCCCGGTAGCCACAAGTTCACCACCAACCACCATCCAACAACTGATTCGACGCATCCTGGTAGGCCCGAAACTGCCGCCCGTTAGCCCTGACATCCTTCAGCAATTACAGGAGTGCCACGACTTCCACGGTATCTGGACCCTCCACGAACACCTTGGATCTTTTCTCCAGCATGTTGAAAAAGCACCGTACCCTCACCCGTCCCTGACACATTAACAGATGTTCCCCATACCCCGGCTAATCACGCTGTTGACGTGCTAGCTTGTTGGCTCCGCCTACGATACCTCCGATCCAGGCCAGCCAACACATACCGGATTCATCCGTGGTCTGGTGCGGCATTGGCGTACCCCCATCCTCGCTCCTCGACCGGATTATGACGGATAACCTGGTCCTTCTCGGTATTTCGTACTCTGCACTAACCCATTCCGCGGCACTACACGGCGCAGACCCGATCCGTACCACAGAGGTGAGTACTCTATTTAGTAGGTCAGCAAGCGAATATATAGAACATTCGATAGTAACAGTGTTTTGTCAACACCGGCCCGAATTGACTCAGCGCATATCTTCCATTGTCGACTCACTTGGCCCAAGCTTCAAACGGAAATTTACTGACCACTTTTTCCCATCAATCTTTCCTGAACCATTACAGCGACTATGAAAGCCATACCATATGTTCATACATTGTAACATACATACTTGTCATTTTTGAAATAAATAATATTATCCCTAACACGCATACGATGTGGGTCGTAGCATTGTATAGTCTAATTAGACTACGCTCTTTCCAGTGAGCGCATCCGACTTCTCATCCGACACAATTAAGTTCCACGTTTTGCCATCAGAAGGCGAGATCAACTTTGTACAGCATGGGTTTCAAAGATCTTATGAGCTTTGTTCGCCTGTATATGACTGAACTAAACGGTAATGATGTATCGAGTAGTGTTGGAATTGATATGTCGTTCCTTATACACACCCATTTATTGCTGTATGCGAGAAGTGTAGTGGTGTATGATGACTGGGACTCCTTCTTGCTACACATAGAGGGATGCCTGAATCTGATCATAGAGTGGGAAAGTTCCACGCACCCACCCATATGCGTGTTCGATGGACACCGCATTGCAGGGAAACTCGTTAACCGGAGTCGGACTCTTACTCGTGAAAAGAAGTACGAACTCGTGAAGAAGTTTAAGTACAACAAAATGAGCAAAGAGGAACTAGACAATTTTAATTTAGATGCAGCGTGTAGAGTATGCGTTGCTTCGCATAATCTTGTAGCTGCACGTTATATTATGCGTTTATTTAGAAAGATGAGTATACATTACATCTTGGCGCCGACAGAATCTGAACAGCAGCTGGTGCATTTTCAACGTATTGGCTTCATCAAGTACATACTCGCTTACGATATAGATTACTTGGTGATAGGTGGCAACAACCTCATACTAGATTCACGCTGGCGAAAGGGAGTGATGAATATCTTGCATCTACCTACTGTGAAAGAGCACCTTTCAGATACATTGGAACAGGTTTGTGAGCGAAAACAAGTTGAGAAAGAAGGCAACAAAGTGGAAGTCTTCCACGAACAGTGCAGGAAACATGGCTTCTTGTATGTTGTGCATCTGTGTGCACGATTCGGTCAAAGTGATCATCGCGTACGCACAGGGTTTGGACTTGAAAGACTGCTAGGTATACTATCAAACTGTATATTAACCAAACCGTCAATGAGAGTTGTAGCTAAATTGGTGTATAAGAGCGAGGATGTACCACGAGTGTTGAAAGAATTATATCAGGTCAATAAAATGTTCTTTGGGCAACCTGTATATGATCTTAGATTAGAGAAGTTTGTATTAATCATATATAATGTACCTGAATGGATACTAGAAGAATTAAAGTGCAGTGGGTTTCCAGAAACAGATTCGCTATGGCCTGATATAGACATGACAAATCCACGTGTTGCTACCAGATGGATCCTCTCATCTCAATAGCTCGAAACCCTCACCATACTTACCATGGACGAGAGAATTTGACGGCATCGTATGATAGAATGCGACTAAGTGATCTAAGACGGCATGCTATATCTATCGGATTTACAATACCTGAAGATACCAACCGTGCAGAGCTTGTGCAACGATTAAACGTTCATGATAGCAGTAGACAAAGTACGTTGCTTGATTCATCTGAAGTTCGTGAGGATCCAACTGAACTACTCAATGATTGCGTCAGCCGCCAAAAGGCACTCGTCTCGTAATTAGAGAGCTTACATTGGATTGAATACACACAAGCCACACTTAAATACGAGAAAGTTGATATTGAATCATGGGTTATCGCAGAGTACTTCAAAAAACACAAGGCTCTTGCCGTGCGCTCGACGGTACAACAAGAAAGAAGAACGGTGACACTCACAGCTGCATTAGGTAATCCTATAACAGAAAATAGCTCTGAGGATAGCTTATTCTATTTCTACGTTGGTGCAAGCGTTAGGCGCTCCATGACCAAAACAGACATGGATGTGTTCCTAAAAATACAAGTATGTGTAGATCCTAAGGCAAAAGAACGCGTTGCTGTAGTCATTGAACATGCAGAGTGCATGTTACCAGAGAAGACCTTGAGAACAGGTATTAGAGAGAAAGGTTTACGACCATGCCATTATAGGTATAGCTGTGTGCAAGTGAGAGTTGCGCTGGAGAAAACGTTTGAAATCGGATCCAAGGGAAGCACTGGCGGGGAAAATACGTGGCGGTTTAAGAAAAGAATAGCCACAATTAATGCGAATGAACCGTTCTCAAAATTGTTACGAGACTTTCACGACATTGCTGATCAGGATATTCATCTGCAGCGGCACAGACATGCTACGATGTCTGGAGAATGACACCTATGAGTCTCAGACCACCACCAATAGATATAGCAGAGGAAAGCGAGCTTAGAAAGCTATTGCTAGAATATAGGAGAATAAGATTGTATAATTAGACCAAAACTGTGCGAGATAGAGGCTTGAAGATAGATACCATTCTACTGTTCAATCGAGAAGGAAATAAATTGCAGGGGAATCAATGATTTTTCATAAACATTTGTATTTATTCAAGCTTTAGAATTCTCTCACAAGACAATCTCCATTTCCGGGTATATTCGGTCTATTCTTTGTATCATTTTGATCATCTCTCTTCTTAATTTCAGTATCACGCTTTGTCATTGCAACTTGCCAGTTATGGCTTCGTGGTTTTAGATTCACGAAGCCACGTACACACTGGGCTTCTTTGTCCGCCAAAACTATCTCAGATGCTGTTATATACCTTTGTTTTGTGTCAAAGGCAGCATAATTCTCCAGCTCTTCCATAGAGCGTTCAATATTGCACCTCTCGCGCGCTACGTTGCGATCGGCAACAGTACGTCTTCGCTCAAAGACGATTTGGTTGTTCTGTTTTTTTCTCGGGGTCACAGCGCGAACATTATTCCGTTCCAATTCATACCTATCCGTTAGACCTTTATCATACATGTATAGAACTGACATCTTATCACTTTTGAGCATAGCACCATACCTCATGAACGAGTGTATACCATTGTCGGCGAAAACGCCTGGAAAGCCAGGAGATACGTGGCAGATGTACGATGCTGTATCAGTGATGACGTTACGCTTCATTGTTTCATGTTTTTTATATTCGGAATGTGATGCGACATGCAATGATGGGCACTACGCATACAGATCTTCCACTATTCGCTCTGTGGCGTCTCCGGTGTATACTTTTGTACCTAAAGCAGTCTTCGTTTATGGGGTAAGAACAGCTTTGCCCTGAGCTGCCGAACAGAATGGCATTATACTATCAAATATATCAGCACATGCATATACCCAAGCTGGGTACAATCTCCTTGCAGTGGACTCACTAATTTCAAACTCGTCTGCTGCTTTGGCCATTTTAGCACGCATATAATGCAGCACATATAAAAAGAACACGAACTGTTCAAAAGGTGTCAATGCGCGCGTCCCCGTCCGGTTTCCAGGCACATAGCTGCTTCTGATTGTAGAATCTTGTGGCGACGATTCTTCTTCATCTTCAGTGTTCTTGCTTCTGGCCATGTCTTTGGCTACTGAACCCTTACATCGCTTAACACACACGGCATCCTATAACTGTAAACTCTCGTATCTGCCCTTATAGTTAATTATCTTAAATAATTGTTCTACTAGCTCAAAGCGTTTCTCCCCAAGGTGTTTCAAACATTTGCTGTCACTATCTCTGCAAGTGTTTATGAATGCTGATGGCTTATGTCTTTCGTTTCTCATTGTTCTTAATGTATTCAGTGGGGAAGTGGTGATTAGCAATGCGATACTTCCTCTTTGATGTGTGATCGTTTAAACCGGATATGATCTGTTTCTTTTTCTTCTGATCGCGCACAACTATTTCTACCCAGCTTATCGCCCTCTTTCTATACCTTTGGCCACGGGGAACAAGAAAACAACCTCCGTGGCGTAGATCTTCACCACACACGGAATCATCGTTTGTACATATACACTGTACCCTTGCATACTCGCCTTGCACAAGTTGAAGTATATTCCGATCTGCGTTCCATTGATGCATCAGTTTGGGCATGGCGTTAGGCCCGGCGTGTATACCATTACCTCTATTCACTAGTTGCTGTAAGGGGAAGTGTCGAGCGTTGATAAATGCATTGCTATGTAACGTTCGGCGCTTGGCCATAGCCTTCTGCCATGTATCTTTGTTCCCGTGTGGTTGTAATATTTTTATCCATCGAAGCGCAATGGCATCATCACTCAGTGGTAGTCTAATCTTGCGAGCAGTACTATTCAAACATCCTTTCAGTTCACATATACAGCTCTGTTTGAATGCTTTCTCTTTCTGTGGGATGCGCCTTGTACTCGACATGGTTGCTAGTGTGAAACCTGATGATATTTAGATAAAAGTAGTTCACTACGTGATCGGAGCGCAAAGTGATCTCGCCTTCTGATGGCAAAAAGCGGGGCTTAATTGCATCGTATGAGAAATCCGATGTGCTCACTGGAAAGAACGTAGTCTAATTAGGCTATTCAGTGCTAAGGCCCACATCGTATGCGTGTTAGGTAGCGATACTATCGCTGTGACTGTAGGTGAGGTGTGTTGTAGGTGTATTGATGTGTATTTGTGTGTGTGTATTTTACTTTTCTTAGAAAATGTCAGAAAAAACGTGTTTTGGGCCCCGACGGTCTTGAGGCTTATATTCCGAAAGATTTTCTCTAATATAAAATAAAAAATGACAGCGCCATTCGGGATAAATTTTGGGACAAAATTTAAAAAAAAAAAAGCTCGCTCTCTGATAGAGAGTATTTAGGACATAGTGTACCAGAGTTAGCAGAGTGAGCAATAATTAATAATATGAGCATACGCCATACATATCGCATATGTACTATGTATCCAACATGGCCCTCTGGATTTGAGTCTGCGATCCAAAATCCAGAGGGCCATGTATCTAAATAGGTAAATAATAACACATGTACCCATTTAACTTTTAAGTCTTTAACCCTTTTGAATGAGTATTTATCAAGAATAGATTTGTATTTCAAGAAAAAGATGTGATACATACGACATGGTGAAAATATGAATATTGTTGATAATTACACAAATTATATACTTCGATAAAGATTCCATTCTCTTTATGTGTCTATACTTGCAGTAATGCATTATGACTTGAAAGCCGATAACCACATTCATTCATTTATTTGTTGCTGAATCAGCCACGCCTGCGAGGGTTGCAATTTGCTATATATAGCTGGCTTAGGAACTAATATGTAAGTAGTAGGATGCGTTCGTGAGCCGTCGTCTACTTGTTTACGCCCAAGGCCACCTCGGCCGCTGTGGCTGGCTTGCCTAGTAGGCGCATGTTTTCCAGGAATAATGCCGGAATCATACGCTGGTCCGATCCTGGGGGATACAATGGGGTTCAAGAGATACGTGAGATGGATGGGCAACTGTGTTATCTCACTTAACAATGGGTTGGATTCCAAGCTGTAGCCATTTGAAGTAACCATGAAGTCTATATATACTTTTTAAAAGAGAAGTGTAAGTTCACGTCTACAGCGTTGGTCGGGGACGGGCGCTGCTGTAATGGTATATGACATGGCACACAAGGATGCCTAAAAGTCCAACGGTTAGGCAAAGCAGAACACATCCACTCCCACCCTCCGCACTACTTCTGTGGCACTATGTACACTTCATATCTTACTATCACAATGACCCCACACAGACGTCTCGTTGAACCATACACGGCGTGGGATGGCGTCAATAGGGAACGTGAAATAGATATACTTCTCCTGCCAACAATCGCGGAGGAGTAGGTCTTGTCTGAGACTTACCAATAAGTACATTGCGGTTGAATTTCTTCGTCAGTTCGTAGACGGCACGGATTTCACTGTAACTCATTCCACCGATCACGTAGATGATCAGACGAGGCCCAGCAAACCCATCGGAGGTCGCCACTGTGTGCACCGAACAGAAGATGAGGAGATTGTATTGTTTGATATAAATAACACTAGAAGAGATGATGAGATTGTTTTGGTTGATATAAATAGCACTAGAAGAGAAAAGAATAAATTATTGAAAGTTGGTTTGCTTCCGGAATAGAGGGAATCGCATCGATTATGAATTAATCTGACAGACACACCATAATAGGATTGGAATATTGGTTCAGCATATAATCAGTATGCAAAGAGTGGAGTACTTTTCAGTCATAAAGAGATAGGACTTGCAGGTTTCAATTAGTACAACTTAAACAGGCTTTCCAATCAATACAACAACAAAAAATATACTACGTTTCCGTACGTTATAAAGTCTTCGCTTAGTGGCCCAGCTAAGTGATTTATTATATTACCTGAAACGGGAAATGCATTAATGTAAAACGTGCAATGTGCCTCGTCGATATTTAAATCACCGCAGCATAGCACGCGGGTGGTCCACTACATATGCAGAGTCATATAAACTTGGGGTTATTTTATCTATTCATACTTTACTTGGTATCCATATGAACACACACTACGTCTCTGTCAAGGTCTACGCATGAACGACTTCATATGACGACTCGCCCCGAGCAGAACATGCATCCAGTGGAGGAGGATATGCATGAAAATACGAACATCACAAGCTGACAGTCCAATACTCAAACAGCCACACACACCACACAAACAGGCATACGAACCACACAAACAGCCACACACACCACACAAACAGGCATACGAACCACACAAACAGCCCCACACATCACACAAATAGCCACCCACACCACACTACACAGGCATACGAACCAACATACACAAGCACGTCTGACCCGGGTTCACATCATGTACTATTTTCCAGTCAGTTTTCCATTTTCCAAGTCACGTTTGTCCGACCCCTGTCGTGTAGTAGCACACAACCATGTCCATCAAGAGACTGTGCTTAGGTCTCTTGACGTATATATTTAAACCCAAACAGCGGCCGATTTGAAAATCATAGTCCCGTTCTATTTGGTATCACTTGACTGACCATTACATACGAACGTCGGTAATCCAATGGAGAACACATTCTGATTCATGCGCTTACCGTTCTTCTTGTCTGTCTTGTCTTTCTTGTCTTTAGCCTTGGCCCATCCCGGTTTGCTTCTGGCCGAAACGGGACCGCCCACACTCGACGTAGTGCCACTGACTGGAGGTTCTCCCTTTGTCCAGGCGATCACACTCTTATCATACTTGGCAATAAGCAATCCCTGTATGTGTATGCAACAAGGATGATTCATATGACTATGTTGTTTGTATGTACATACACTCTTATCCTACTTACCAACAATCAATTCCTACACGTGTGCGCAACAAGGATGATTCATGTGACTATGCGGTGTACACATCTATACGGAAATACACTCGTACCATACTAATCTTTACATATGTACGTAGCAAGAATGATTCATATGACTAAGTATGTAAATGCACTCCTACCATACTTGCCAATAAGCAAAATCTTTAGATGTGTACTTAAGCAAGGATAATTCAGGATGACTATTTCGTGTATATGCAGATACCCTCATCTCATATTGTCATCCCTAGATATACACGTATCATGGATGGTTCATGATGAGTATGACTCAATCCACGCAACTACAGTACTTATCAAGAACCAAACCCTAGACGCAGGTACAACCAAACCTTATGCGACAAAACTTTTGACATACTTGTGAATCAAATCCTAGATATGCACCTGGCAGCATGCAATGGTTTAGATACACTTCCGTTTAGATGTGCGGTCAGTAGCTTTTCGGGGTTTTAAAACGCCAAAACCCATAAACTCATATGTGGTCAGTAGCGACAAGTACGTCAAACGTATTTACCCTCAACCGTATACCAGATGGGCGTGCGGAGTGCACATACAAACGTCTCAATCATTCCCAGTGACGTGATTTAGTAGGAGAAGTAATGCGTGCATAGCAAACCATACACCCCGTAACCTTAACCTCTTGAATACTGCTGTGTTGCAGACCAACACAAATCAGAACCTCAAATGCTCTCAATCGCACCCAGATAGATATAAATCAACCACAACAAGAACACATCCGTTGACATGCACATCTATACAACCACACCCCAACTAGCAACCTAGCCTGGATACCTACCCCCACAGTAGTATAGCAACCTAACCTCATGACAAACACCCCACACCATACCTCGCCAATATCCTTCACTACCGGATTCCAACGTGAAGTAGTGTACATCTCTGTTGTGTTGCGTTTAATTCGAGGGATGACAACCGAAGCCTTGTCCTTAGGGGTCACGCGCACGCCCAGATTTGACATGCCGAATAACGCCTCTTTATCAGCCTGCAAGTGCGAGAATGCATAGATGAATTTATTGTTGGCCAAGTACAAGTCGATTTCTTATATATAGATATATAGATATACATAGATACATAGATGCATAGATACATACATGGACACACACACACACACACACACACACACACACACACACACACATCACACATATCATATATATATATATATATATATATATATATATATATATATATATATATATATATATATATATATATGTGTATGTATTTATATATTTATATATATATATACACACACACACACACACACACACACACACATATATATATATATACATATATACATATACACATATATATATATATATATATATATATATATATATATATATGTACCGCTATCGTTAGCATCACGAGATATACATACCACAGAAGATTCTCGTAGATTGAAAGTACATATGATGGTCCTGATACACAAGTGTGCAGCAAATGCGCTATAAATAAAACCACATCCAAAAGCATCGACGTATTAGTGGAATACAAACACGTATACAAGTACACTCACCGCTGTGAAGTACATATACTTTCAATAATATCCAACTACATAAACATAGTCATCTACAGCAAATACATGCACCTACGTCAGTAAGACCGGCCTGGGCGGCTAGTTTGTTCAGATCGCCTTCCGAGATACCCCCCTTGATAGACACGTATACCATCAGCAGACGCAGCTTGGAGTCGTTGTCGGCTTTTGTGTTCGATAAGATGTTCACAATTGAGGGGATGTGGTTGGCAATGCGTTGCCCTTCCGCAGATACGCCCATGGCCATGTCCTGAAGGTTTAGGGTTAGAAAGCGTAAGATTTTAGGGTTTAGGGTTTATCTCAACGACCGGAGCGTGATGGTATTCTCTATCGAAGGACGGATGAACACACAGTACATTCAGTACCACAAACCCACCCACAAGCACACAAGACGCACCTGTTCCGTGTTGCAGATGGCGTCGAGGTTGAGTTGGTCGTAGAGTCCCATGCACTTCTCAGCCATCCCCAGGTGCAGCGTGAACTTGGCCATCATCTCCTGATGCTGTGGCATGGCCTTCAGCGCTTCTGCCAGGTCTTTCATGGACACCTGGGCAGGCGGTGGGGTGGTACAGGGATAGAGGTCACGCGTGTACATGTGAATACATGATCTTAGACATGTCAGTGGATGTATATGTGTCTATAATACATAAAAAGAGTCATGCGTATGAATGCGAATACATAAACTTGTAAATGCTTGTGTGTGTGTCTAAATACTTATGTGCGTGTGTATGTGTGTACATGCGTACGTACGTGTGTTTAATATATATATATATATATATATATATATATATATATATATATATATATATATATATATATATATATATATATATATATATATATATATATATATATATATATATATATATATATATATAATATATACATATACACACACATACATATGGATATATATATATATATATATATATATATATATATATATATATATATATATATATATATGCCATATGTTAATATACAAATGAGCTACAGCGCTTCAGCCACACCTTTTCGATATATGATGTAATACTTTAGATACATAAAACTTGCGAGAGAACCTTATGATGGTTTAATCACGTTTTCATTGCTATATGGTGCTGTGTGGTGTAATATGATGCCCATGCACATCACTGAATATATAACCTAGCCATTAGCACTAGTGACATGTACAAGTAACTGCCTGGCCTACTGACCTAGTAATCGCCTGCCCTAGCCCTACCTTATCTGAGCCTTGGACCTTTTTCGTTTTGTTCTGCGCTTGAAACTTCTTGAAGTCTGATGTGACGGTGTCGATGGTCTCTGCGATATGTTTGTGTCTTGTGTGTGGTTGGGGCAAGTACGGCCCAGTATATCAGTACGGATGCGAAAGCCGACCTATATGCACACATACTCACCCGAGACTGTACATACTTGCCCACTCGTATATGTATACACACGCTATGTGTAAACACACACACGCACTGTATCGTTGTCAGTATACACGGGCACGCTGACAGTAGCTGTGTATTTGGATACGTATTCAAGCGCAACTGTACACGCTCTATATAGGCAAGCCAGACCACCAAGTGATGTAGTCCCCTGCCCACACATTGTCCTTTCGACCCCACAACTCGACATGCATGTATACACGCCAGGTGATGTGCATGTGTACCTTCTCCAATAGGGCAAGGATTCTTCTACGTTTGCACAAATACATACATGCATGTACATACACTCACTTGTAGTTGCAGACGCATCTACTGATTAGGAACTACATACATCTTTGCACACAAAAATAACTAAAAATCGGGACACAGAGCGTCCTGTTCGCGCACGATGGTCTGTTTGGACTGTGTGCACATACACGCCGTAAGTACATGCACACACAATCATTGATGCGCAGGCATACTTCACTATACAAACGACCCTATAAGTATACATACATGTGGTCATGTGTATATTTGGTATATACATATATACTCTAATGCATTCATACATGCACACATACTCACCTGAGATCGGGCCAGAGAGCATCGTGTTCACCCAGGATGGTCTGTGTTGTTTTTGTGCCTGCCGGGCCCTTTGCCTCGTGTACGTACACATCGTTGTCGATGTCCAACAGATCATACGCCATCGCTTGGTAGGTAAGTTCGTGCAACACGGGTGAGATCACATCTACAGTTCGGTCGAGCACTAGAAGCTGGCCTCGTGGACCGGTCTGTATGCAGCAGATAGTATATGAAAGGTTGTGTGTTATTGAATATTAGTATATTAGTATATTAGTATATTAGTTTATATATATATATATATATATATATATATATATATATATGTGTGTGTGTTTGTGTGTGTTGTTTGTATGTGCCTTTGTGAGCAAATATGTACCGTTTACTCATGACTATATCACACCTGCTTGATGGTCTCGTCCGCAACGAGCTCGTCCAACCTCGCTTGCAGCGCAAGCGCAAGGTCTCCGGCCCTGTTGGCCGACGAGGCGTAGCACACATAGGGATTCTCACCCAAAGTGACACACACAGTCGCCAGTTGTTCGGCTACGTCGCCGGATTTGAAGCGATTGGCATCGGTTGTGTTGAAGGCGTCGTAGAAGTCCATGGGACGGTCGAGGGTGAAACACTGCGGATGGGATGAGTGAACATGACATGTATAAATACAGATATAAATACACAAATACATATATAATTATATAAATAAATATATTTATACAGTAAACTATTTAAGAGAATTGATTCTATGACATATACGACAGCATAGTTTACTCTGAAAAGATTGCAATAGAGTATGTTAGACACATTGGTAAATGTGAATAAGTGGAACAAGCAGTGCCGACTTGATGTAGTGTCGATGACCCAACGATGGAAACGGTGTTACATTGTACGATGCGTTGACGAGTAATACGTCCGGCTTCACAGAGATTGGACTGATTGCATCGAAGATAACGTAAAACTAACTACGCATTATTAATATCAGTACTTTAGATGTCGTTTAGGGCCATATGTTATATATATATATATAATATATAGATCTATTGAAGCTACAACCCGGTTTACAGCGATTTCGTCTACTTATACGCCAACAGTACCCAGGTCATACACAGTTGCCGGGTATACTGACCAATTATACAGAAGTATTTAATATATACTACATATTGCTGTGGCATGTAGTATATATCACATATTGCTGTGGCATGTATTATATATTACATATTGCTGTGGCATGTATTATATATCACATATTGCTGTGGCATGTATTATATATTACATATTGCTGTAGCATGTATCATATATTACATATAGCTGGAAGCACGTATTATATCACATTAATATACGTGGCACGCATAACATATTACATATTACAGCTGGCACGTATCATATATATATATATATGGAGCAACGTGTGATATATATATCACATGTTACCACATGGCACGCATTATATATATACATTATTAACTGTGGCAAGGCACGTGTTATAATCACATGTTAACGGTGTGGCACGCATTATATACCACATGTTAACGTGGCGTGTGTATTATATATCATACATGTTGCCGTGGCACGTAATATATATATCACATGTTAACGGTGGCGTGCGTCATATTATCATGTTACCGGTATGTACGTACATATATATCACATATTAACTGGCGGCGGCGTGTATTATATATCATTACACATATGGCTGGAGCCACGCATGCAACATATTACATTGCATGTACGTAACATATATATATTCATACACCGGAAGCCACGTATATATATTATTATCACATTGTGGCATGCATACATATTATATATACATGTTGGCCGTGGTTGTATGTATATATATATTACATTACATGTTAACGGCATGTATTATATATACATACAGCAGCTGGACATGTGTATATATATATCATGTTATCACGTGGCGTATGTGTGTAAAAAAACACACACATGGAAGCCACGTGTGTTATATGTCACAAACCGTCAGTGGCGTGTGGTATATATCACATGTTGGCGCAGTGGCGTGTAATATATATATTACATATGGCTGGAAGCCATGTATTATATATATGACATGTTAACGTGGCAATGCATAATATATATATCACATGTTTGCTGTGGCATGTGTTATATATTATATTACATGTTAACATGGCACGTGCACGTATATATCATATCACATGCTGCTGTGGCGTGTAATATATATTACATATCGCTGTGGCATGTATTATATATTACATATTGCTGTGGCATGTATTATATATCACATACTGCTGTGGCATGTAATATATATTACATATCGCTGTGGCATGTATCATATATTACATATAGCTGGAAGCATGTATTAAATATCACATATTCCGTGGCATGTATTATATATCACATATTGCTGTGGCATGTATTTTATATCACATATTGCTGTGGCATGTATTATATATCACATATTGCTGAGGCGGGTGTGTTCTAAAGGCCCATCGTACGCTATTTGAACCAGTGTTATTTATAGCTGTGAGCATCCGCTACACCGTGTATATTGGTGTGTAGGGTGTGTTCAAGGAAAAGAAAAAAATGTAACAAGAAGATGTGCTGCTTGTGGCCGTAAGAATTTGCCATACGGATACATACTAACATGCGAGTGTGATCGATACTTCTCGAATTATAAATCCAAGCCGGGAGTTAAGTAACAGGTGAGAGTCATCAATACACATTTTTGCCCAGGCATGTTTTAGGGTTCTGCCCAGGGATGTGTGAAGCGTAGTTTCAAAGCGATGTGTCGAGGGCGAAAACGTAATAAAGTGATAGCGCTAAGTGAGCTACAACTGTGCTGTACGGTAGTATTATGCACAGTGTTGAGAAAGAAACGTACAAAAGCAGTCACGTATACCTAGATATGTAAACACAAATATTTGTACATCTACAAATAGCACTTCATACAAAGCCATATATATATATATATATAGTGTATGCTTGCGTGTGCGTCTGTGTATGTGTATGTATATGCGTGTGCGTGTGCGCGCGTCATGTGTAAATGTCGATCACTTACTTGTTTTTCATTCGCCAGGAAGTCAATATTGAGTTCACTGAATGTCTTGATGTATTTTGCCGCATTACTCTTTGCAATGCTTTTGAATAGATCATCCGGACACGCTGAAATAAGCAGGAGAGAAGTATTGCTAACTTTCAGCCGGATGGAGCAAGTTTATATTCAAGCGTAGCATCTGCCCATATGCTTATGCGTTAGAATACAACTATCAAATATGTGCGACAGTGATGTAAGAGGGTAAGGGAGGTGAACAGTGAGTGCTTGACGCAGTCAGTACAAGTGCACACTCATGCATCTGATCAGTGGATATCGACCGGCCTTTGTGTGGTAGAGCCCCATTCCTGAAACTATTGTTCTGAATTGAATTTGGCTTTGAATTTGGATTTGGTTTTGGCTTTGATTTTGGCTTTGAT
>LUCW03001549.1:60000-75000 GCA_001586965.3 Sphaeroforma sirkka | reverse complement strand
TCATTTAGATGAATCCCTTCAAGTCCATGTGTAAGCGTATGTAGTTATCATGTATGTTACATGCGTTTGCATATATGTAAAATTATTTTGCTAGCCTCAACAATGTGCGTATGTTAAGATACTGAACAGGCACGAGCAATGTGCCTCTGTACGATAGGCCCATTGGTAGGTAGACCCGTGGTAGGTGGCAGTACGAACACTCACGCACTATCCCCTCATATAAACTCCGCCCATGGGCACGTCTTATACACCACGCCTCTTTGCTTGTCCACGGCGCAGTCTATTTGTGAGTGTTTGGCTCTGACTAGATACCCTAGGGATATGTGCTTATTAGGAGTACCCACCGAGTTAGATCCGAGTTAAGGTAGGCATGTTAATGGAGACTACACAGACTATCTATCGGTGACACGAGTGACAGTCCAAGTGATAGCAGCACAAGTACACGTACGCTTTGTTTTGGTTAGTTTAAGCACCTGTTTCACATGAATGCACCTTGTACATATGTGTTGTCTGCACGAAATATGGTTGGGACTGTGACTCGGTATCAAACACCATCACAGATATACCATTATAGCACACGGATACACTGGTATATGTATATGTATATGATTACACCCGTATGTTAAATTAATCTTAGCTGTCTCATCTATACAATGATCGCATATGCACACACCAGGATATATTCTCCATGCTCGATCACATGCTCATACCGATATTTACCTGAATAGATTGTACATTCCTTCATGTGTACGCATTCAATTGTATTCCCCGCATATGCACTCACCAGAATATATTATCCATGATCGATCACATGCTCATACCGATATTTACCTGAATAGATTGTAATTCCCCTTCATGTGTACGCATTCAATTGTATTCCCCGCATATACACTCACCAGAATATATTATCCATACTCGATCACATGCTCATACCGATAATTACCTGAACAGAGTGCACTCTCGCTTATGTGTACACATGCAACTGAGTTCAATTCCCAAACGTCTCTCTTACGTCTTCAGACATCGCACTGCGTCATCATACGCTAATGAATGCAGAGTTCGCCTCTGAGCACGCGGAGTTGTACCCCCCCTACAGCCACCTCTACCACCCGCACACAGCAGGTATGCCTTGTTCACTCGCCTTTCACAACCACAGACGTCCAGACATGCGGTTTGGTAAGACCACTCAATAGGCCACGCTGTGTGTCACGGATGACCCGTGTTTGTATATACTATCTGGCTGTGGAAAGTATGCGGTTTGGTTTGACCACTCAAAAGGCCACGCTATGTGTCACGGATGACCCGTGTTTGTGAGTATTATCTGGCTGTGGGAGACTGTGGACTGTACAGTTCGTGCTGACTCTCTATGTGTGTGTGTTTTGTATTCATATCCTCCTTGGTATCCTGGGTTACTGTGGCTCGGTTGGTATGGCCACACCAAACGCAACACTCTGTTTCACGAAGGATGCAGTAATGAATATGAAATACTTCATTCACTCCTATCTTTGCTGGTGGTTGATCAGGCATGTGTGCCGGTGTATACGACTTCGCTGTGTAGCGCTTGTGCAGTTTGTGCTGTGTCTGTGTGTGTTTCGTGTGCATATCCTTATTGGTGTCCCGGGTAACCGTGGATCGGCTGGTATGGCCACACCAAACGCAACAATCTGTGTCACGAATGAGGCGTGTTGGTGTATACGACTTCGCTGTGTAGCGCTTGCCCAGTTCTGTGGAAACTCTGTACTGTACAGTGCGTGCTGCGTCTGTCTGTGTCTTGTGTGCATAACCTTCTGTGCTGAGTCTGTTTGTGTTTTGTGTTTTGTGTGCATAACCTTCGTTGTGACCAGGGTGACTGTGACTAGGCGATCATCTATTGCCACTTATGAGACTTGCGTTCGAACATTTTGTGGCGTTAAAAGTTGTTGTACCTGAAGCTCCTTTGCGACTGTTTCGATGTTGTTGTCTTGCAGTATCCAACGATTTACCCAAGTTCCTACGCTTCCTGAGGATGTTTCAAGCTATATGCATCTATTTGCAATCGCCTGAGTGGATGGAGTGGGGAGGGATTTGACTGCCGTTTGATCACATAAGTACGGAAATAAGTATAGTGTTGTACTTGAGTAGCCCACCAATCTACTGCACGAGTATGTCGGGGCCAATTCTGTGGGAGAACCTCGAATCAGATTACGTTAAACGTATATTTCTTGCCACAGATATTATATTGGCGGGCTGGGATGTATCTGAAAGCGTTCGTCAGGAGATTCGCAACGCTCGGCTGCAGATGAGAGCGGCAGTTGAGCTTATCATGGATACTGAGTCTATAGACGCGTGGATTACTCCCGGGTGAGTTTATACTTCACAAAGCACACTCGTATCTGTATCTGTATAGGTCAGTTCACTTTGCGAGTGTGTATGTATATGTTTGCGATGTAGATGCATAATAACATACCGGATATCTCCTCTGGTTTGATGGCGTGCGAGGCTGTAAGTGTAAATGAATGAATGGTGAACGGTCGGCTTGGTGTGTGTGCTGGTTTGTTTTCCGAAAAATAGTCTTTGTGTAGCGGTATTGACCGTATGCCGTAACACCTTTATTCATTAGATCACATAGCGTGTAAGTCTAAGTGTTAGCAAACACGCGCACAGAGGCAATTTGTGCTTCTGTGCATTCTATGCATAAAAATATATTTGTTCATGTATATACATATAGCCTGTATATACATATAACCAAAATGGATTTTTATTCATGAACATATAAAGCCTGATTTTAGGAATATATTCATTTCTATATGAAGACTTAATATACACTATAACCCTTGTTTTCGTTTCACAATCCCTGCTTGAACAAATCACGCGAGCAACTATGATTTGTGTACGCAATCAATATTTATTTGCGCATATATTTGCGCATATATACATATATATATATATATATATATATATATATATATATATATATATATATATATATATATGTATATGTATGTGTGTGTGTGTGTGTGTGTGTGTGTGTATTTGATGTGTGTGTCCATGTGATGTATGTATGTATGTATATGCATATGTGTATGTATGTGTATATATGGCAATTATATTATATATGATATATATATTGTATGTATATAATATGTTATTATATATAATATATGTATATTACATATATATATATATGTATGTATATATATTATATATATATATATTGGTATAACATTATATATATATATCTGCAAAATATGTTGTATACATGTTTTTTTGTGTAATATGCATATAATATTATTATATATATATATATATATATAATAATATATATATATAATATATAATAATATGCATTATATAATAATAATAATAATATTATATATTATAATAATATATATATATTATTATTATATTATTATTGTATATATAATATATACATTATATATTATTATTACATATGTATATTAATGCTATTATTAATAATATTATATACCAATAATATATGTTTTGTGATTCATGCGTACATGCATTTTTTGTATATGCATATATTATTATATATATTGTTTATGTTTATTATATAAAAAATATATATATATAATATATTAATATATAATAATAATATTAATAATATATGTGTTATAATTATACATCATTTTTTGTGTGTATATGTATATATACATGATATTATATATATATATATATAATATATAAAATATATATATATAATTATAATTATATATATATATGTATATATATAATGCAATGTGTGTATATATATGAATTTTAAATATAGTTTAATTATATATTATATTATATATGTATTATATATACATATATATATATATATATATATATATATATATATATATATATATATATATACATATATATATATATATATATATATAATATAAATATATATATGCATATATGTATATATATATACATATATATATATATATATACCGAATTTCCATAACGGTATAAATCTAAACTCTCCTGTTCTCTTTTGTAGTGCGTGTGGACTAGCCCCTCTGAAGGAAATGGGTACCGGTGATCCTGGGATGCAACTTCCATGGACTCACGCTGGTTTGCCAACCATCAATATACCAACTGGTATAGATGCGAAGACGAAGCTCCCATTTGCATTGCAGATTATAGGGCGATTCGCTCAAGACGAACGCCTGATGTTAGATGTGGCAAGCATAGACAGTGTGATGTAAGTTAGGTACTCAGCAGAACGGGGCACTATGGGTATACACAAAGGGTGTACCAGTTTTACATTAGTGGCGACAGTTCATTCAGCTCCTATACCAACAATAAAGTTCGGTCATATATTTCTGACTGCGTATGTTCGACCTTAATCTCGCATTGCTGACATATCAAAAGCTCCAAGCACAATAAAGAAGTGTACCATCCATACTTTGACACTACATCTACGAGGGGAGCGAATACCTTTAATATTTATGAGCTGTATGTATATTATATCTTCATTTATATATATATATATATATATATATATATATATATATATATATATATATATATATATATATATATAAATGAAGATATAATATACATACAGCTCATACATATTAAAGGTATTCGCTCCTCGTAGATGTAGTGTCATATATATATATATATATATATATATATATATATATATATATATATATATATATTTCTTTTGAGATGTTTTCTATGTACTACTTCTCAATCTCCGTAAGGAATAGTTTGTTTCATACTCTTGCGCCTAATTCACCGTGTAACTTAATCTACGTCTAGATTTATATTCATGCTTTCAACTTTTAAAATACATTATTGGTGTTCAAATCTTGATCCTCACGCTCCAATTCGCAAACTTACTTTGCAGGCAATAGTCATGCACATGGTCGTGTACACGTACTTCTGAGCGTGCGTGCATATACGTATGCCATGTGTCCGCACAAACCAGGTACACAGCGATACATTGTACAACACATACAATCTCAATATATACACAGAAACATCAATAATACATATCACTTCAAAATGGGCTACTGAACGAATTTGTATGGTTCCAGCCAATACAATACTACTAGTGCGGTGTATTTGGATATTATATGCATTGGTGTGTTTTTAGAAACATTGCAAGGCCCTGCTATCTACAATCGATATATATCCGCAAAGGAACCCATATAAGGTCTTTCACAGCAGACACAGTTTGCTTTGTGACCGAATCCTTGACCGAATCCTCGTCAGTACTTTCGAGGAAACTAGTAGATAGTAGATAGTGAACGTTGCTCTAGTGAGTTGATATAGTTTGGATACCAGGCGGTAGGCTATTCACTGTCAGGTAATATGTGTCACGTAGCCCCATCTCACATCTACTGAAGAACCTTTAGGCCAACTCTCACTGCAGCAGTGAAAACAGCAGGAGTACGTAAACAAATATCGTACTTACGTGAAAACTCTACTTCAGATTGAAATGTACATGCTTGCAAGGCATTCACATCTAAGACCAAAAGACGGAATACGTTAATTCTCAAGGAGACAGCCGCAACTGTGCTCATAGGTACTTGCGGGCGCGTGACCAACCAATTATTGAAAGACTTCCAGAAGAATCCTACTATTCCGGAGTCGATAACTGGCTATATTCAGGGATAAATTGGGCAATTTTGTATGAATCAAGAAATAGTAACGTATATCTATAACACAAAGTCATTGGTGAGCTATCTGGTGTCAACGCAGATCGATATATATATTGGTAATACATGCGGACGGAACCTTGCAGGTTGCTGTACCCATCATATTGCAGGATCTCACAAGCTTGGATCCTGCAAGTAACAGTCTCCATAGTAGTCAACTACCAAGCTACCTAAACAATGATCTACATTCCATCACTGCTCTTATTTCGTGATGTGATAGGATGCTAACGCAAACAATAGAGCATCTTATACCTAATACAATTGATGTCCAAACTATTGAAGGCTTCACAGTTCACACTGCAACACTTGGCACCGTCAGACACGTTATTATAATTAGACAACGAATCCCAAGTCGGCATCGATTTCCGAATATGCCGTACCATCAATGTATTAGCACACAGCTACTGTAGATTCCGATGTCATTAATACTACGCTAGTCAGTATCCCTGTTAGGCACGAGTCCCCTTGGATATCACAGCCAGTCATATTACTAACCGACACGGTGACGAAATTTCTTGCGTAGAAAGCTATTCTCTTCGCTTACAGTGCTTCACTACTACTAAAGAGACAACCGACAAAATAGGTACGTTGGTATGGCCATATTAAGCGCGCAGTTAGTTTTTGTGTTTCCGTGTAGTTGTATTGACAGTTGTTATCGGAACACAAACCATTGCTTAGCATTAGTTGTGCATTATAAACATTCGCTATCGTATTTTTATTATTATGCAGCTTTGTCGAATTTCATTTCCCACACTAGCGGTACTTGCCTAAAAAAGTGTTCCTCAACTTGGGCTGTGTTACACCGGTTGAGAGACTCTGGCAATTGCTAATACACTGACAGCATCAATTGTAAAATGGAAACTGCAAAACATCCTCAGTCGTCGTCTGTTGAAAAAAGTGGTCAGGACATGAACGGTACAGACTGATGATTGACATTGTACGATGTCACCGTTAGCGATTAACATAGGCCGCGAGCACAGGCATATATTGATGATGCCCTCGCACGGATCACCACAGCAAGTGTGATATATTGATAAACCTATCGTAAAAAAATGTTCTCGCCCGCGGTTTTGGATCTGAGTCTGCTACAAAGTTATGCGCTCGTACATCAGGCGGATCCTGTCCGGATATATCAAGATTGCTAACATAATACGAGGCAAAAAAAAAAAGGTGCAAAATATGATGTATCAAAGATACGTATTTGGACCAAGATTGCAAATCCATGCAAGACTAAAACCTATAATATCATTTATTATTATTTAGAAAGTGGTGAATAGCTATTCCGAGTTGATAATGGCTGCCAAGCCAGTATTGATACATTCTCTCATTGAATCCTTGTCAATGCAGTTCAGAAATGGATCGTAAATTGATGCATCCATTGATTGTTGCTGCAGTTGAAAAACGGCATCGTTGAAAAATGTGCGATTATTAAGAAACGCTGGCTGAATAATGTTCATCTTGTCGTGCACATATCTTGCAATTTGTCGAGAAACACAAGCTGGGGTACTCTGAGAAGATTCATAACAGTTGGCCTGCTCAATACCAAGTTTTAGCTGTTCCAAAAGGCGTTCGGGATGTACGGAATCTATCGTGGAACGGCGATCACGATTGGTGGACAAAAGAGTCGCTTCTGCTACTTTACATATACTCGTCAAAGTCGTATACGCGCCTGCGGTGACGATCGTCAAGACTGTAGTGACCACCTTGTTCGATATATAGTTACACACTAATTGTCCAGCATTCTTTGCCATCAATGCTACCAATTGAGCCTCTGACATGTGGTCACAATCCCCGGAATCAAAATCACAGAAGGGCGACATACACCCGGCATCGCATTCTCCATCGTTCAGCCAACTTTCCTTACAATGGTTTTCTGGACAGCAGCCATTGTAGTCGTACCACTCACATGCGTCATACTCTCGTCTGGTTATCAGACCGGGTTCGGTTACAGTGATACCAAAAACGGACGCGGCAAACAGAAAGGTCAATCCAATACGGAACATGTTGAAACTTTGTAGTGTCAATTGAAGAATATGAAAGTTGTACTGACAAATGTATGCAGAATAAAGTATTTATACAATTTTGGGTTGATTCACTGACAGCTATTGACTTGCGTAATCTGTGCGAGATCAGAAATTTTGAGTTATCAATGTGTACAGTACTAGGCACGTTCTAGCGTTTATGTATTGCTCCATCACATACTCTTATAACCGCGCATAACTGCTTGGTCGGTTGTTCCATGGCGACGGACAAGATGGTGGCGTTACAACTTGCAAGTTGCAGCTCTTTAACGTCTGTAGCCGGCGAGTTTCGAATCTTTTTTTTTGAAAACAATAAATAGAAAATGTTCAAAGCCAAGGTGACAGCATGACGAATTAGCAAGCAGGGCACCCGCCAGTCCGTCACCCGTGCCACCTGGCATTCCGCTTTGAGGGCACTTTCACTATTTATTCAGGCCTCAGGGCAGCAGGGCCAGCAGGCAGCATACATACCTATTTAAAAATATTTAACATAAAAATTCATAGCCTTTCTAAATTAAAATATCTGTTCATTGTTCAATTTAGAAAGATATGAAAAATACATTTCAGAGTATTTTTTTTTATAGATATTTATATATATAATCTTATGTTTCTTTCTAAAACATGAACAAAAAGATCTATATATTGGGAGTTTTGTTGCATTGCTTTTAGAAAACAGCCTCTTAGAGTAAATATCAAACCAGATTTCAGATTTGTGTTTCTTTATAAAAAATATATTTGGCCGGACATCGTGGATTCGCGGTCCATTGACGTTCAAATTTAAGAGAAATAAAATAAAATCAGTGGAATTCAGAATTCTATGCATGTCATATGAAAAAATAGTATATACACTTGCACCTAGGCGGCTGGACTGAGCGCTAGCCCATCTACTAGTCTCTAATAGAGTAGACCCCTGCCCCCTAGCTACCTGCCTGCAGTCCGGCGCTCCTGGTCTTCTGTAGCCTGTCAACTGGCGCAGTGTCGGTTGGTACATATACGACGACATACACCCTGGAAAAAAATGGTGCCGCAACAATCGACATGTATGGCATGTTGTTTCGATATGTATTGGCTTGTCGGCGACGTGTACCGGTCTATGTTAGGATGCAGCTAGGTGCAGTTATCCAGGTCAGTAGGACTGGTACTGACAATCAGAGTATTAAATATTTTATTTTATTTTGCATTTTTCAGTCAGCATTGTGTAAACTGGAAGCTTGTATCGCTTGTGTGTATGTAGAAAACGACCATGCGTCATACATATAAAGCATTTATACCTTAGTTCGCCACAGATGCTTCTAAATGCAATACTACCACAAACCTAAATGTCTATGTCTTCTGCCAAAATTTATAAGTGCACGAAGGCACGAAGACACTGTAAAAGAAAAGGGGATAAATTGGGCAATTTTGTATAAATCAAGAGGCAACGTATATCTATATCACAGAAAGTCATTGGTGAGCTATCTGGTGTCAACGCAGATCGATATATATATTGGTAATACATGCGGACGGAACCTTGCAGGTTGCTGTACCCATCATATTGCAGGATCTCACAAGCTTGGATCCTGCAAGTAACAGTCTCCATAGTAGTCAACTACCAAGCTACCTAAACAATGATCTACATTCCATCACTGCTCTTATTTCGTGATGTGATAGGATGCTAACGCAAACAATAGAGCATCTTATACCTAATACAATTGATGTCCAAACTATTGAAGGCTTCACAGTTCACACTGCAACACTTGGCACCGTCAGACACGTTATTATAATTAGACAACGAATCCCAAGTCGGCATCGATTTCCGAATATGCCGTACCATCAATGTATTAGCACACAGCTACTGTAGATTCCGATGTCATTAATACTACGCTAGTCAGTATCCCTGTTAGGCACGAGTCCCCTTGGATATCACAGCCAGTCATATTACTAACCGACACGGTGACGAAATTTCTTGCGTAGAAAGCTATTCTCTTCGCTTACAGTGCTTCACTACTACTAAAGAGACAACCGACAAAATAGGTACGTTGGTATGGCCATATTAAGCGCGCAGTTAGTTTTTGTGTTTCCGTGTAGTTGTATTGACAGTTGTTGTCGGAACACAAACCATTGCTTAGCATTAGTTGTGCATTATAAACATTCGCTATCGTATTTTTATTATTATGCAGCTTTGTCGAATTTCATTTCCCACACTAGCGGTACTTGCCTAAAAGTGTTCCTCAACTTGGGCTGTGTTACCGGTTGAGAGACTCTGGCAATTGCTAATACACTGACAGCATCAATTGTAAAATGGAAACTGCAAAACATCCTCAGTCGTCGTCTAAGTTGAAAAAAGTGGTCAGGACATGAACGGTACAGACTGATGATTGACATTGTACGATGTCACCGTTAGCGATTAACATAGGCCGCGAGCACAGGCATATATTGATGATGCCCTCGCACGGATCACCACAGCAAGTGTGATATATTGATAAACCTATCGTAAAAAAATGTTCTCGCCCGCGGTTTTGGATCTGAGTCTGCTACAAAGTTATGCGCTCGTACATCAGGCGGATCCTGTCCGGATATATCAAGATTGCTAACATAATACGAGGCAAAAAAAAAAAGGTGCAAAATATGATGTATCAAAGATACGTATTTGGACCAAGATTGCAAATCCATGCAAGACTAAAACCTATAATATCATTTATTATTATTTAGAAAGTGGTGAATAGCTATTCCGAGTTGATAATGGCTGCCAAGCCAGTATTGATACATTCTCTCATTGAATCCTTGTCAATGCAGTTCAGAAATGGATCGTAAATTGATGCATCCATTGATTGTTGCTGCAGTTGAAAAACGGCATCGTTGAAAAATGTGCGATTATTAAGAAACGCTGGCTGAATAATGTTCATCTTGTCGTGCACATATCTTGCAATTTGTCGAGAAACACAAGCTGGGGTACTCTGAGAAGATTCATAACAGTTGGCCTGCTCAATACCAAGTTTTAGCTGTTCCAAAAGGCGTTCGGGATGTACGGAATCTATCGTGGAACGGCGATCACGATTGGTGGACAAAAGAGTCGCTTCTGCTACTTTACATATACTCGTCAAAGTCGTATACGCGCCTGCGGTGACGATCGTCAAGACTGTAGTGACCACCTTGTTCGATATATAGTTACACACTAATTGTCCAGCATTCTTTGCCATCAATGCTACCAATTGAGCCTCTGACATGTGGTCACAATCCCGGAATCAAAATCACAGAAGGGCGACATACACCCGGCATCGCATTCTCCATCGTTCAGCCAACTTTCCTTACAATGGTTTTCTGGACAGCAGCCATTGTAGTCGTACCACTCACATGCGTCATACTCTCGTCTGGTTATCAGACCGGGTTCGGTTACAGTGATACCAAAAAACGGACGCGGCAAACAGAAAGGTCAATCCAATACGGAACATGTTGAAACTTTGTAGTGTCAATTGAAGAATATGAAAGTTGTACTGACAAATGTATGCAGAATAAAGTATTTATACAATTTTGGGTTGATTCACTGACAGCTATTGACTTGCGTAATCTGTGCGAGATCAGAAATTTTGAGTTATCAATGTGTACAGTACTAGGCACGTTCTAGCGTTTATGTATTGCTCCATCACATACTCTTATAACCGCGCATAACTGCTTGGTCGGTTGTTCCATGGCGACGGACACGTTTCAAATAACTAGTCCATATTCAAGAAGTCAAGGCATCTGTGCTTGACATTGAGGATACCCGAACCACATCATGTACTGTGAAGTGTGTCCAGATTGTATATTTGGTACTGAATACTGGGATTTCTAGAAGTTTACGTAAAAATTAATAATATAATGACAGCCGCTGAGAATCTAAAAAATTCAAGGCATCTGTGCTTGACATTGTGTACTGTGTAGTGTGTCCGTACAGAACCGCATTATGTATTTACTGTGCAGTGTGCCCAGCCCCATACTGTATATTTAATATTTGGGACTGGATCCTGTGATTTCTAGGAGTTTACGTATTGTTCTGTGTGAAGAAACACATAAACAAAAAAGTTCATGACAGCTGTTTTATTTATCTTTCATATGTGCTGTCTAAAAACTTAAAAAAAGCGTTTACGTTCAAAGTTTATCCTATATTTTACTTTGAGGTGGCCTAACCGTCACGAATTGTCCTATTTTTCACTTTGTGTCAGTTGTGAATCCTTTCAAATCGCTTTTTCATTGGATTTTTCGCATTCCGTGGCCCTGGAAAATTTTCATGGTCGATTTGCCCCCGATATACTTTTTAACGCTTTAAATAACAAAATTTTTGCGTTTACGTATAAATAGGCAAAACGTATTGAGCTTTTAGTGTACTGTGGAAAAAAAAAGCAAGTAAATACCATGGCCTAAAAAGGCAAAACCGAAAATACGTCCTCAATTTGTTTTTTTTAAATGAATACATTTACTCCTGCTGTCTTTGCCTCCGCTTCTCCACAACTCCCTCCAGAGACCCAGAGTCCAGAATCCAGCATGTCCCGCTCCAGCGCAAAATTTTGGAACGTTTGAGAATAAATTGCGAGTCTGTGCAGACTGTGAGTCTGTGACTGTGTGTTTATTGTTTACTGTTTACTGTTTAGTACATAGTGTGCCGCCCCAGCCTCAAGATTTGTTCTGTTTCATGATGAATTGCCAAATTGCCAAATTGGGCAATAATTGCCAGATCACTGATCACTTCAGTGATCACTGAATCAGAGGCTGCTGTAAGCTGGCCCCTATACGATGTACATACTACATAGCTTGTTGCAGGGCGGCAGCCGGCAGGCGCCGCACTGCCGCAGGGCTCTATCATTATGTACTCTACTCTCTCCTACAAGTTACAACTCTACACTACTAGATAGACATCAGAGTATCAGACAGCATTGCAACAATGTGCCAATGAGCAATGGTATTCATGCCTAGGAATAAAAATAGTTCGTAAGAGTAAAAGATCTGATTTTCATAAATACCGTAGTTGCTTTTTATTGTATAATTATATTCTTTACCAATTTGAATTGAATAGAAATACAAAGGTATTTATAGATATAATTTTTATAGCATATTCAAATTCATCTATTTTAAATTTTTATCGTAAATTATACTTTTCTCCCAGAGCACGACAGATTGTTTTCTTGAAGTGTCATTGGTTCGTGGTCGAATAAATGATAAATAAAGTAACAAACATGTTTAAATTCTGTCGTGCGTCATTGACTCATCACTCAGTACTCTGTACATATCGTGCGTGACGTGCCTGGTCACTGGTGTGCTACTGCTAAATCCCTGATGGCTCATAGCTCCCTCGAGCCTTAAGAGTTTAGATTCTCTTACCCTCGGTTCTGGGCCCCTGGGGCCTGGGTCCCTGGGCCTGGGCCCTGGGGCCTGTGCCCTCTCCACTACTAATAGCTCTGTAGGGAGTATAGCTCAGTGCTTAGTCTCTATTTAGGCTCGCTCTCACTGGCTCAATCTGATAGTCAGTACCCTCAGGACTCAGGCCCAGGGGACAGGCCCGCCAGGCGCCAGGGCCTCAGGGTCTGTCCACCTGTCAAATGTCAAGTGTTAAGTGTGAAAACTCAAATGCTCAGGATGTCGATGAGTCGTCGACTCGAACGATTGACACCAGGCCCAATGCTCCATCTTGAATTCTTGACCTTTGAAGTTTGTTCAAACTCTCAACTCTCAACTCCCAACTGACCAACTCCCAGCTTCCAATTCCAGTTCCAAACTGCAAGAGAAAGTTCTCTTTTCTATCTCTAGAGTAGAGGGCAAAACCGGATTATTTGTACTCTACTATTGTCTAGTAGTCTAGTAGACTAGAAGTATGTAGTAGAGACTACTAGAGAAAGCATATCTGGATTAGTGTGTTTACTGTTTACTGTTTTTTTAAAGCTTTCAGAAATTACAGAACCAGTGGTTTCTTTAGGCCTTATCAACCTGAGCTGGTAAACGGCACGTCGCGTCCGTCTTGTCGCACTGTATTCAGACGACATGTCGCAACCACATACCAGCTCAGCTGTCAACTCGATATTTGTTGTTTTCTCAGACTAAATCTTCTACTCTTGATGACTATTTATTCCAAGCGAAGACCGAAGTTGAGTGTCATAAGTCATAACACTAAAACACAGTGTGGTCTGTTTTTATGGTGGTCCTTCATCCACGAATACATCCACGATAGAGCCTTCTTCTCAAATCCTGTTTTAGTCAAAACGTTGATTCTGAGCATTTCGCAATATATCAGTGCCATGAAAAATATTCAGGATGAGATCTCAAACTGCCGTACATGTCACCGAGAGTCAAATTGATATCAACCCTAGGTGGACAGTATGCAACGTACAGAGGTCTGGTCGAAATAGACCCCTTAAAGGCTCTTCATGGAAAGGTCTTTGGATCGGTGAAGTAGGCCAAAATAAATGGGACAAATGCTCGATCAGACAATGCCCGAAAAATGCAGAGGTTGGCGCGCACATCTTCATTCGGCAAGGAGACATATATACAGCGGACGATATTGACTTCCATCGAGACACATTTATTTTGCCGATGTGTAGGGGTCACAACTCTAGCAAACTGATAGACCATGGTAATGGATTCGCACCTGTCAAGGACAAAACAATCGCTGTTCGTTGTCAACCTTGTAGACAGCTGGCTACATTTTCTTCTGATGTAACCCTGGTTTCGTTCGTGAATGATACCAATACTGATTACAAATCACGAGAACTAGCGCTTTCTTTTAACTTACTCGAGTGTGCCATTCGAAATTGTAACAACAGTAACCTCCGGATGAAAATGTATGGTATAAAATGTGAGATTCCCGGCCGTGATGACCCCATTGAATTATGCGTCTGTGCCTATCATACACGAAGTACAGAAAAACTGAAGGTTCATATATATTCGGACATTTATATTATGATCAAGACAGGTGATCAATATCGGGTCAATGAATCAGACTTACTCAATAACCTGGCTACAGGCGACGTCATTTTCACCACCGATGAGGCATATGTGGACTGCATAGAACTACGTATCAGCAGATCAATGAAACGGGTACCAAACTGGTCAGACAATCCGATAGAAACCGCACAATTTCTGACTGCAATGAAAGAAAACGAGAAGGAACTTTTCAATTTTTTCGGCATGAAGAGCAGTGACCTCATCACTTTTATCAAGTACATTGTGAAGCCAAATAATAAGGTATGCTGAACTACTAACGATGTGTGTGCGCAGTCCATCCTATTTCACATCCTTATTCCTGTCTTTGTTTTGATTGGTTTTTAAAAAAACGGAAATATAAAAATGCGTTTACATTTATTTTTGTTTTG
>LUCW03001549.1:52500-55000 GCA_001586965.3 Sphaeroforma sirkka | reverse complement strand
TGAAGGAAGGGTTTAAGAGTATAGGGTATACTAAACCCTGAAACTAAAACCTAAAAATTAATTTGTAGATTACAATCTAAGCATGTCTACACATTAAACCTGATAGAGTTGAACTTCCTAGCCCTAAGAAGAATCCTTCCGAGTTGATTTTTAGTTTTGAAGACGTCGATAGATTGTCTGGACGGTCACAATGGCTTAAAAGAACAACTGACACGCACGAAAACATGCATATACAGGGAGCCTGATAGATACTGTCCTATTTACGACAACAAACAATAAACATAACAAGACATTGTATTTTAGTATGACTACGAACGGACCTGACACAGGGGGCCTGATAGATACTGTTCTATTTACGACAACAAACAATTAACATAACAAGACATTGTATTTAAGTATGACTACGAACGGACTTGACACAGGGGGCCAGATAGATACTGTTCTATTAATAAAACAAGCCGTTGTATTGAAGTATGACTACAAACGGACCTGACACACATACCTTTTCTTTATTACTCGCACCAGATGGTTGTTGATTTATCTACTACAACCATCAATATAAATAAAAAAATAGTGTGATTTGGTGTAACTACAGACGGACCTGAAACACATACCTTTTCTATGCAGCGCATACCAGATAGTTGCTGTACTGTCAGCAACAACAAACAAACAGCATACACAAAACAGTGTGTGTTTTAGTGTACTTACAAAAGCCAACAAACAACATATATAAAACAGTGTGTTTAAGTGTATGTACAACAACCAACACACAACATGTACAAAACAGTGTGCTTTAGTGTATGTACAATCGGATCTGACACACACACCTTTCCGTTGTAGTTCGCACTTGTAGTCCTTCGCATCAATCACCATATTGTCTGGTCGGATGGCCAAATAGTCGTTGTTTAACGAGACATTGGGGTAGTTGGGCACGTGCCTGAGATCGAGTGGGGTGTACTGCGGCATGCGGATATGAAACATCGTTCAGTGGTTGTAGATAGTATCATGAACAACACAATCATTCCAAGACAAACAGAAAGATGCGGATATAAGGCATCTTCCATTAACTGTAAACAGTACCCTCAAGGCCACAGCCACCACAAGATAAACAGAACTTCGCCTACTATCGGCGTCCACTTGTAAAGTTGTATGGACAGTTAGATAGCCCTGCTCTTTGCATGGTGGACAAGGCCCTTATCTGCGATCGACTAGGTCGGGTGCACTGGTGTGTGTATGACAATGGCGTATGTTCCATCGGACGAGCATTCGAGAATAGGAATTGTCAGTCAACGTGAACATCACCGCAGGTGGTCAGACATAAACCTCAGCCTTCACATAGTTTGTTTGAACTGGGATATAGATAGGCTCATGCATATATATATATATATACATACACACACATACATACACACACACATATATATATATATATATATATATATATACATATATATATATATATATTTATATATATATATATATATATATATATATATATATATATATATATATATATATATATATATATATATATATATATATATATATATATATATATATATATATATATATATATATATACATACACATACATACATATGCATATACATATATGTATATATATATATATATATATATATATATATATATATATGTATATATATATATATATATATATATATATATATATATATATATATATATATATATATATATATATATATATATTTTTTGGACTAATAGCATGACAATTACATCTGGGTGACTAGTGTTATAGTCTTTTGGCTCGTTTACTTACCACAACACCGGGAAAGAAGCCTACGACACTCCCAGGCACAGCATGGCCCTCGAGGAATACGCCTACAAAAGAAGAAACGTTACATAACGTAAGAAACGTAATACTTTCACGGGCAATACTTTCACGGGATGTCTACAACAAATTAACGATACATAAAGTAAGAAACGTATTTTTTTCAAGGGATGTGTTTACAACAAAAGAAACGTGACATAACGTAAGGAACGTAATACCTCTAAGAAATGCGTCTACAACAAAATAAACGATACAAACGTAAGGAACGCAATGACTTCAAGGAATGTGTCTACAAAAGAATAAACGTTGTGTGATCTGATGAACGCAATACACTTATCCATACACACTCCCTTATGTCAAAGTTATCGGCCAGCAGACGCTTTGTGTTTTGTATTCTGCAAGTCAAGAAGCATGTCTACCTACACCATGAGGTACACAGTAGCGATTGGTTGCGTGCTATATACTGCAGATGTTGGGATATACCTAACCACATGAAATCCCACAGAGGAATAGTTTGACAACAACGACAACGTTGTGCTAGGTATGATACGGGATTTAACTACATATATCCGCTTAAAGGATTAGTGGAACTGCAAGATATATATATACACACATATATATATATATATATGTATTTTATAAGAAGACCACTATACTCGAACAACAGTGTATGTACGCGACATACATCTT
>LUCW03001549.1:37500-45000 GCA_001586965.3 Sphaeroforma sirkka | reverse complement strand
ATACGATATATATATATATATATATATATATATATATATATATATATATATATATATATATATATATATATATATATATATATATATATATCGGCCTTCATAGGGAATATAATAAATAATAGTTTTATGCCATACTGGTGATAGACACATTTGGTCATTGTAGGAAATATCACTGTACACGATAGTAATATATATATATATATATATATATATATATATATTTATATATATATATATATATATATATATTATTGGTTATTGTAAGGAATATGTCAAATAGCAGTGTTAAACCATACAGACGGTACACATAATTGGTCATTGCAGGGGGTATCGCTGTACACGATAGTTTATATATATTATCGATTATTGTAGGGAATATTTTAAACAGCAGTATTAAACCATACAGATAGAACATATATTTGGTCATTATAGGGGGTCGCTGTGCACGATAGTATATATATATATATATATGTGTGTGTGTGATGTATGTATGAACATACGTACGTACGTGTGTATGTATATGTATGTATGTGTGTGTATGCATGCATGTGTGTATGTACATATATATATATATATATATATATATATATATATATATATATATATATATATATATATATATATATATATATATATATATATATATATATATATATATATATATATATATATATATATATATATATATATATATATATATATATATATATATATATATATATATATATACATATATACATATATATATATATATATGCATATATATATATATATATATATATATATATTCGGATGTTGTAGCGAATATGTTAAATAGCAGCATTATACCATACAGATAGTTCACATATTTGGCCATTGTAGGGGTTCTCACTGTACACGATGGTATATATATTTAGATTGTCAGTTATTTCAGAGAGTATCTCGAATCGTCGTATCATACCAGACAGATAGTATACGTATTTGATCATTATAGGGGGTATTTATGTAAATGTATACGATAGAGTAAATTCTAGGCCTTTTCAGGGGGTGGTACGGCCAATTATTCCGGCTGCATGTGTGTGTGTGGTTCGTTGGCTTCTGAGTGATGGTTTCTCTCGTGTACTGAGTATCCGATTGTGCATGGTGAAGTTGTTGTTACGTAGCATCTGCGACCGGCACTGAGCTAGGGTTCAGTGTCTGTAGGTTACAACACACTTGAGGGATGCCTGTACGCACGCATTGAACGGTAGTTCTTGTTCAGGTAGTGCTATTGAACGTTAGTTTTTTGTTCAGGTAGTGCTATTGAACGGTAGTTCTTGTTCAATAATTGCTATTGAACGGTAGTTCTTGTTCAGGTACTGCTATTGAACGGTAGTTCTTGTTCAGGTAGAGCTAACTATGTCATGTCGGCAGAAAATAAATATTGTGCGGCTTATACAGCACATTATATGTACACATGTCTGCGTACCATAAAAGATCAATCCGTTCGAGAATTTGGCGTGTTACAACATTTCACTTACGTATCTGTACGTGAAGGCGAGTATACATATATAACGATATAACTGAATATCCATACAAACGTATAAAAATATACGTGTGCATACCTGAATACTTATTGAGCAATCACTTCATTTTTATGCCACAAGCCTCCCTGACCATGACAGCCATACGGCGCACGCTTTTGATGGTCATATGTACATGTTGTACACATGTTTAATGTATTTTTTTGAAGTCATATACACATGCTATGTACATGTTTATTGTATTTGTTTCAAGGATACAAACACATGTTGTACACATGTTTAATGTATTTTTTTACATATACACAGGACGTATATATGTTTAATGTGTTTTTTTGAAGGACATACACATGTTGTACACATGTTTAATGTATGTTTTTGAAGGTCATATGCACATGACGTACACATGTTAAATGTATTTTTTTGAATGACATATACACATGTTGTACACATGTTTAATGTTTTGATTTGAAGGACATATACACATGTTGTACACATGTTTAATGTATTTATTTGACGGACATATTCACATGTTGTACGCATGTTTAATGTATTTACTTGAAGGAATATACACATGTCGTACGCATGTTTAATGTTTTTATTTGAAGGACAAACACATGTTGTACGCATGTTTAATGTATTTATTTGAAGAATATATACACATGTTGTACACTTGTTTAATATATTTACTTGAAGGACATATACACATGTCGTACGCATGTTTAATGTACTTATTTGAAGGACATATACACATGTTGTACGCATGCTTAGTGCATCTCAAGATGCCGCATCGTGTGTATCTACATTTGAGCACTTCTATCAAAATGGTGCATACATAAAACGGGCGCTCGGAGATTCGAATTCAATTTTTATATATACGTTTGGTCTTCCTTGGATACCTACGGACTCGCAGACACACACACACACATATATATATATATTTATATACATATATATATATATATATACATATATATATATATGCATAAAATGTTAGATAGGGCAATGTGTGAAATGTCCATTGTGAGGTGACACACATGTAGTGATATCTATATCGTTCGAGCTATACTGGTTCTCCCGGTCTTTTCCTGGGCAATGGGTTTGTGACCACAAGATTATCCATTGTCTTCCAACGAATCCCACACAAAGGAACCCGGCAATTTATACCTCTCGCGCAGACACTGATACTCGTCTATGAGGGGTATACCATGTCTTTGAGCATATGCAAGCATGAAAGCATGAATACATGTATACATAGAAGTACACACCGATTAGTACAAACAATACTCTGGTGCATACCTGCATGCACATATCTACACCTGCAATAAACACAAATTGATATATCTAATGATATATATACTAACACACGCATACCAACACACATAATACACACACCCGAAACACTTAACTACCGCCAACAGCATAAACCTCCGCTGCCACTTCCGACCCACACCCCACGATTTCACCCTACCCTAAACCCTAAACCCTAAAATAACAATACACACTCCACACAGATTCACCCTTCAAAATGGCTGCCACCGAATGCCCTCTGTGTTTCAAGCGCTTCCCGCGCGAAACAGTGGAGCACCATGCATACACCTGCAACGGCCCAGAGGATATGCAGGTCACCTCCATACCCAATGTGGTGTACGATATCACGACAAAGAACGCGGATGGCAACAATGGCACCATGCGAGACTATGTGTACTGTGCAAGCGAGGTCGACATCCACCCCTCCGGGAACTCACAGGACCATATACCTGTATGTATACGCTGTAGTATATCACATGGATGGTGTGTAGTATAGGGGTGTGTGGTGTAATATAGGTGTGTATGGTGTAGTATATGTGTTTATGGTGTAGTATAGGTGTGGAGGTTTAACTCACTAGATCATATACCTGTATGTATATGCTGTAGTATATCACATGGAAGGTGTGTAGTATAAGTGTTTATGGTATAATATAGTGTGTATGGTGTAGTATAGGTGTGGAGGTTTAGCTCACTAGATCATTTACCTGTATGTATATGCTGTAGTATATCGCATGGATGGTGTAGCATAGGTGTGTATGGTGCAGTATGTATAGGTGTGTATGGTGTAGTATAGGTGTGCATGGTATAGTATAGGTGTGTACGGTGTAGTATAGATGTGTATGGTGTAGTATAGGTGTGTATGGTGTATTATAGGTGTGTATGGTGTAGTATAGGTGTGTATGGTGTAGTATAGGTGTGTATGGTGTAGTATAGGTGTGTATGGTGTAGTATAGGTGTGTATGGTGTATTATAGGTGTGTATGGTGTAGTATGGGCGTGTATGGTGTAGTTTAGGTGTATATGGTGTAGTAAAGGTGTGTATGGTGTAGTATAGGTGTGAATGGTGTAGTATAGGTGTGGGTGTTTATCTCACCAGATCGTATTCGCGTATGTATGCTATAGTTATTCCCGTATATGGTGTAGTGTGGGTGTGGCTGCTTCTCACTCTAGACCTAGTTCTACAAAGGAGTTACCTTTATCAAGTGGGATCGATCATTGTGCTTACAGTACCAAATGGTCAGGACCGAGTGAGTGCGTTGAGAATAATAACGAAGATGAAAATCTTTGCAACCTCTCAATGGTAAGAAAATAGTTTAATCAGGTTGTGTTTGTGTATGGTATTTTCTACATATACGTATCACCGACTCATGTATCTATCCATACACATCAATATCACTTACATCTAAAACCCTAAAACCCTAAAACTCTATAACCCTAAAACCCTATTAGTTTAATCAAGTTGTGTTTATATATATAGTATTTTCTACATACACGTATTACCGACTTATATATCTATCCATACACATCAATATCACTTACATCTACATAGCGAACTACCCCTATACAGAATCGAGCAGTCCTTGCACCTCCAATGGCAACCAGTTGTGCCCGAATGCGTTGCTATGGGAACGACTTTGAGTACGAAAATATATCAGATCTCACACAGAGCAAGAAAGCGGTCTATACGAACTACGTATATGTCTGCTATAATCCACATATACATAGCATCAACTATATTGTTTATACTGACACACATCTATAACACCTATATGTACAGGGTGAATTATCCCTATACAAAATCGAGCAGGCCTTGCACCTTCAATGGCAACCGGTTGAGCCCGAGTGCTTTGGCGACGACTTCGACGACGAAGACATATCAGACCTCACACAGAGCAATGTGTGGCAATCAATACAGCAGCGAGACGCTCAGGCGTACTCGTTGGATATGGCTGTACTTGAGTTACAAAGTATACGGAAGAACATACCTACGATTGGATTCTCCAATGTCGTGTTACAGGTGTGTATAGTAGTTGTGAGTGTAGTTGCATGTATATGATTAAAGATGACCTTTGATAGACGTGAATTCATGTATATATATATATATATATATATATATATATATATATATTCATATATATATATATATATATATATATATATTATATATATGCATATATATATATATATATATATATATACATATACATACATACATACATATATACATATATATATATATATATATATATATACATATATATATATGTATATATATATGTATATAATATATATATATATGTATATATATACATATTTATGTATATATTTTTGTAACACATATATATATATATATATAACATGCATATATATAATAGTATATATATATATATATATATATATATATATATATATATATATATATATATATATATATATATATATATATATAATATATATATATATATATATATATATATATATATATATTTAAATTTTTAAATTATATATATATATAGGCTGTGTCTATGTCAGCTCATAAAAGGACACTTTCCTGTCCTTATACAGCTGATGGGGGGAGTAACGTTGCCGCCGCTGTACTTTCACGGTGGCTACCAGGACATGAAGTACTTCTTTGAAGCGCTGGGAGATTATGTTGAACTGACCAAGTATGTGTGATGTTTGCTATTGGTGTGTACGTGTACATCTATATGAATAGTGATATGAATCCTCATATACAACTCACCAAGTAAGGGGATGTTGCTATTGGTGTGTACATGTACATCTATTTGAATTATAATATGAGTTCTTATATAGAGCTGACAAAGGAAGTGAGATGTTGGCTATTGGTGTGTACGTGTACTTCTATTTGAATAGGCCTTGGATCTTTATATACAAATGATCAAGTAAAAAAGAAACAAATGTAATAAGGTATACGGGTATTCCACCTGACGGCATGCCATCACTTTTGGTCTGGCATTGCAATGTACATTTGGTGTTTGCAGATATAGCTAAGACCAGACGTATCTCTAAAAGGATGACCACAAGTCAATGCATGTCGAGATGGATCTACTCGTAAGTAGGAGACCCTTTTATAGACGCAGGAAGACAACGTACATGGATGTATGCGACAACTAGTGGTTTATTGGGATGTAGTATACGAATACTTCATACCGGTGTTGGGCTTTTTATATTCCACCGTCCCTTGGGAAAGTGCCGCATAATCAGCCGCATGTGCCTGTAAAGGATGTTCTTGGGGTGACCAAGTAGCGTAAGACAAGATATGAGTGCACATATAATGCGTTACTCGTGTACTAAACAGACGCTGATCTTATCGCAGCTGGATGCACCTGTGCTTCTGACACACATCCACCCACACACACATACATTCATATATATATATATATATATATATATATACATATTTACAATATCTCATGGAATTTTTGCATTGCTACTATTCAGAGAGCCGAATGACCCTCACTTGTATATGCTCCCCCGTGGTCGTGGCCAAGAACCGTTAAATGGGGCTGCTACGTTTGGTCAGATGTACTCTATGCGCAACCATGCGTGGAATGTTATAGGCAAGATCTCGCAGGTGTGTAAGATGTGATGGTTAAATTCTCAGGTGACGAAATAAGACTTGTTACTTATAGAGATCTCACAGGTGTGTGAGATGTGATGGTTACATTATCTGGTGACGAAATATGACTTGTTACTAATAGTGCGGTGACTACTGGCAGTACATCTAAATGCTGTTGTTTGTATGGAGATGCGATGTTTGCGCTAGATTTACTCTGTGCACAACTGCATAACTCGTGTATGCTTATTGAGTACTGCTCATATGTATATGACAGGTATAGCTTACAGAGACTTGCATTCTGGTACGTTCCTTTTTAAGGAATGCTTATGTCCATACACCATGCATGACAGCCCTGAACGTCTTTTGATAGGTGATCTATCTGCCCTGGATATGTTGTCGTTGTCAATGTACTACTTCTATTTCGCATATGTGGTCTGTGTATCATTCACATTAGTAGACTGTGTATCAAATGTACTGCTTACCCTATGCATGTGTGCAATGCCTATGTACCGAATTACTCGTCCTCTGCATGCATGCATGGAACCTCTCTCGATCAATGGACTTCTCATACTTACAATGACTAGGTAATGTAGCACAGGTTTCGTGCATGCATGAATGTAACGTTTACCAATAAAACGTTTACCAACATACTTGCTTCTGCTTCGCGTGCATGTCGTATCTCTTTGTTGTATTACTGATCACTAAACTCTTGCATACACATGTCCTGTTTCAATGTTCCTAAGGTAGTGTGTAGAAAGCGATAGTTACAATGTGTGGACATGTGTAGTTTTCAATGTGGCACGCATCAACTAACCCCGTGCCCTTCACATGCATACAATGTGTTCAATACCTCATTTCTGCTGCATCGTCCATTTAGACGGTTATATCGTCTCGAAAGTATTCACAACGGCAACAGGATGGTCACGAATCTAAGACAATGATTGGCCCAGATGATTTTGACGAGTTTGAGCTGGTTTCGGTATGAGTTGCCTTTTGTTCATCGCCATTTGTTCATTACCATACTTATATATATATATATATATATATATATATATATATATATATATATATATATATATATATATATATATATATATATATATAAAAAAAG
>LUCW03001549.1:30000-32500 GCA_001586965.3 Sphaeroforma sirkka | reverse complement strand
TCTCATAACGTTCTGTGATATTTTGGGAGAAAACGGCATGTCTATTCCATTATGATACTGCAATGTATGAATACTTTACCAGACCAAGACACCTTTCAGCCGATATTGTGACAGACGGAGGTAGGGGCACGGGAATGAATACGTATATTTGGAGCGGATAACGTAAAATCCTATGCGCAGAACGTAGCACCAGTCCGTTTGTAGACAACGGCCGATATGTCAGAAAGCGTTTTCTGAAACATATTTTGGATACGTTTTTAGGGGTACATGAACTCTCATTTACACAGAAAGACGGCAGCCGAATTGATAGGCAGTACTTGATATAACTGCAACCCTATTCGTTTCCGAAGATGAACTGTCAATAAGTTTACTAACACATACTTCGTTTTCTCTCACTTGGAGCGAAATATGACGGTCGGGCCAATAGATAGCAACCGATATAGTAGCAACTCTGTGTGTTTCCGAAGCATGATCACTGAATACGTTTACTCACACAGATCACGTAAACTCCCACTTGCAGAGAAAGACGTCAGCCGAACCGACAGGCAACGGCCGATATACCGGGATGAAAATGGCGAGGCATTGAAGTGCATGCATGACGTCCTGTTGACATACGTATTCTACAATTTTGATCTAGGTACTGTTTCCGTACAGGTATTATGTGATGTTGGCGTCTACGTAATATACGACTGTGGCGCAGATGTCTATACGTATTCGATAGACGTATAGATGGCTTGGGGTTATTTCTTTCTCGTAGTTATACCGTGTAGATGGCTTGAGGTTGTTTCTTTCTCGTGAATATACCGTCTAGATAGCTTGGAGCTGTTTCTTTCTCGTAGTTGTACCGTATAGATGGCTTGGGGCTGTTTCTTTCTCGTAGTTATACCGTCAAGATGGCTTGGGGCTGTTTCTTTCTCGTAGCTATATCGTCTAGATGGCTTGAGGTTGTTGTGACGGGGGGGGGTACGTATTTTTGGTTGGAGTTCTGCCATTCTCACCCATAGCTGTCCTGCCTACACACGCAACGGGTGGGTATTGGGCTGTATTTCTGTTGAGAATTACACGAGCTGAGAATCTTGCAGGTGTTCCGTAGGGTTTTAGGGTTTTAGTTGGGGTTGTGTGTATGCGTGTGTTGTGATACATGTATGTTGGGTTCGAAATCTGCCATTCTTAGACATGGTTGTCCTATCTACAAACGCAACAACGGTGTGTACTGCAATTGAGCTGAGATTTGAGCCGGGCATCTTCAAATGAAAACGTATGTATCGGCTGCGCCGCTGTTTGTGTGGGGTGTCTATGTATTGATCGTCTTGTTGCTTGTGGGTTTGTAGTGAGACAGATGTGTGGGTTCCTGTTGCTATGGACTGATAATCTTTTGGTGATAGTCATCGTATCAATTTAGACTTGAAGGTAAGATTCTCTGAGCGCCTTTTGCAGATGTATTGTCGAGAAATTATGTCTCCATGCACACTCACGCGTGTGCGCGTGCCGAAGCATTAGGGTTTAGGGTGAAGCCTTGAGGGTTTAGGGTCAAGCCTTTAGGGTTTAGGGTTAATTTTTAGGGTTTAGGGTTAATTTTTAGGGTTTAGGGTTAAGGCTGAGAAACTATGACTCCATGCACTTTCACCCATGTATGCATGCCGAATCTTTGTGGTGCCGTGGGTATCCATTAGTACCTTGCATGACCTCTATGGCTATTTGGGTTTTAGGGTTATAATGGGCTTTATGGCTATTAGTATTTGTTTAATACATTCTGTGCTTTGTTAGCCTCATCGGCCGGAACCATACAATCACATATTATCACTGAACGCATGGTGTCACGTCACACAAAGTACTAGTTCGTAGTTCTTATACACAAATATGACAGCACCAACGGCAGTTACTTATCGTACCACTAACGACTGACAATTTCTGACGACACGGGCCATGTAGTCTTTTCGCCGTAAGCACGGTATTCGTGCGAACAACGAGTGGTATATATCAAAGACCACTCTCGAAGGCTCGATAAAATAGTCAAGGAAGTATGAGGTTAAGCGGATGATTATATTCTGTTTAAAAGTTGAGTAAAGTTACCAGTGATATGAAGATATAAAGTAGCAACAGAGTTAGCAATAGTAAACAAAGATCCGTTTACAACTCGAGGGGGGATGGATGATAAAGTGGATGTGTTGTGTGCTTTGTTAGAGTCATTGGCCGGACAGTACAATCGTATATTGCCACTGAACGGATGGTGCCACCTCCCAGAACACGTACGTGCTCTTTATACACAGTGTGAATTTTTAGAAAGAAAGAAAATCGCACCAACGGCTGTCCCTACATACCAACACCATATTTGGCATAAGCACGGTCTTCATGCAAAGTACGAGTGATATATTGGGGGTTATTCTTGTAGCGTCGGATGATGATGCAGATGCGTTCTAGTGCCTTGTAGATATCACGGGCCAGTACACGCAGTCAAGGAGCACAACCTAAGGGATGGTAGTACATAATGGCAACAAAG
>LUCW03001549.1:17500-25000 GCA_001586965.3 Sphaeroforma sirkka | reverse complement strand
TGGATTTTATATAGAACCTACAAATAAAACAGATAGGCATAGCAAATAAAGACCAGCCGTTTGTTATGCACTACAAAACGTTAATGCATTCAGGACCAATCCGTCTCAGAATATTTATTCATGTTGTTACTATACCCGCAGCAAACTACAAATAAAACAGATAGGCATAGCAAATAAGACCAGTCTTTTGCTGTGCACTACAAAACGTTAATGCCTTCAGAACCAATCCGTCTGGGTATTTATTCATTCGTGTTGTTACTATACCTACAGCAGGACTCGCGGATCTTTTCGAGGTTCCTCATCGGAAGGAAAGTATTGGTTTAATGCGCAGGGCGTCTGTTCCCGAGTAGCATATAAAGCTATACTAGGGATGAATTCAACTTTGTGTATTTATATATACGTAAATGTATATGTATATGTTTATGTATGAATATGTATATGTATATGCATACAATATATAAATATATATGTGTGTGTATGTATGTGTGTGTGTGTGTGTGTATGTATGTATGTATGTATATATATATATAGAGTGATATTTCAGTAAGACAGACAACAATGACCTCCTTGTCTTGGTATTCAATGCTACCAAGCACATTGTGTGTTACTGACAGTAGTTAGGTACGATTGGGCTGAATCCGTACACATGTGAGGCGTCCAATTGCCGTATTTGAAGGAACACAATGCCGTGCGCACTTCGTATGCCCTCGGATATGATATACCATGTGTGCCTAACCCAAACCCCGATTTTGTGCGCATGAATTGAATATGCAAAGGTCAAATTTGAATACGCAACGCGTGTGCCGTACCTATTATCCCTTACAGTACTTACGGCATCTAGAATTGGTACCAATTCTGACGCAATAGTAAAAGGTTCAGGGAGAGACAACTTCGGCAGACATATGACGTGCATAATGGGCGCCAATTTCATCATTGTATATAGAACAAAATATATGTATGTCTATATTTATATACGTATATATATATATATATATATATATATATATATATATATATATATATATATATATATATATATATATATATATATATATATATATATAATATATATATGTATATATATATATATATCTATATATTTTGTATATATATATCTGTTTTATATTTATATACCTAAAAAATATGCATTTATATATACATATATATATATATGTATATATATATAATATGTATATATATATATAACATATATATAATAATATACATATATATATATATATATATATAATATGTATATATATATATATACATAAACGTCCCAATTATATACATATAAATTATGCATATATACATAATTCATATGCATTGCGTATACATACACATGCACACACATAATATAATATATATATATATATATAAATATATATATATATATATAATATAATATATATATATGTGATGATATACGCATGCGTATGCATGGAACATGCGTATGTTGCATATGCGTTGTGCAACGTATATATACATCTACATCTATATCTCTGTATATAAACATATACATATGCTTATGCATCTGCATTAAACGTAAATGTGCATATGCATATGCATGTATGTAAAATGTTGAACGTGTTTGTATATTAACTTATGCGTGATATATATTATATGTATATATGTATGTATATATAATAATAATATATATATATATATATTATACAGTGTTGTGTTTGTGTGTATTGTTGAAGTTGCAGACGCATATATATATATACATGTTGTGTGCATGCATGCATATAATATATATTGATGATGTTGATGATGCGTTGATGTGTTTTTGTTGTGTGTGTTGTGTTGATGTTTTTGGTTTGTTTATAATATATGTATATATTATAAACATATAGAACGTTTAAAATAAATATATGTATCTTTTGTGTACGTGCAACATATGCATGATAACATATAATAATAACTATAATAATATATAATATTATATATATATATTAATAATAATAATAATAATAATTATTATGTATATGTATATCATATTAATATTCATCATGACACACCAATCAGATAATAATATGTATATATATATGCTATAATATATATATATAATGGAACTATATATAATAATACATAATAACAGAACCATAATAATATATATATATATAATAATGCTCTTACATATATATTGTTACATGATGTACATGACATAATAATAACCAGTATATGTGTATATTATAATATATATTATATATATATATAATTATATGTATATATACATAATATATATAATGTGACGTGTTTGCACGTGTGTGTGTGTGCATAACTGTGTTGTGTGCAAAACGTGTATGTATATATAACGTATTATATATATACATATGTATGATATATATATACATTGTTGTATATACATGTTGTATGTGTTGCTTTACATATATATGTTGCTTATTATGCATATATATATATATATATAATATATATATATATATTTTTGCAACACACACATACATATATATATATATATATATATATATATATATATATATATATATATATATATATATATATATATATATATAATAATAATAATATATTTATATATATATATACCTATCCATTAGTATCTGGCTCCCGGATACCGCACTATACCCTCGTCAGGCTTGGTTCCGATATGGAAGTGATTAAGCAGCCGAGGTATTCATAGCCACCTCTAAGCAGTTCTTTCTGGAGCGTCTATTCAATATAATTATTCGAAGCTCTACCTACTGGTGGGTTTTCTAGCCATTTCAAGATACAAATGATAGTCTGTTAGAGATGCATAGTGAGTCTGATTTGGGACGATGGTAACTAGCTTGCCACACTCGAGGTATCTCGAGTAGTGTAATAAACTCATGGTCATCACTCTAACTATGTTAGTTTCCTCGAGCCATTTGACGGCACTGATGCTATAATATGTCAAGAGATAGTGTGCATGGTGTGAGACCATCACTGTAGTTAGCTACACTGAGGTATCTCGAGTAGTGTAATAAACTCATGGTCTTCTTCTGCTCCAGAGCTCTAACTACATTCGTTTCTTCAGTTGGCTATGATTTTTGATAGCGAACATTTTCACGGACATCTGATAAAGCGGCAACTTATAATTAGTATGCATGTATATTGTTTTACCATAGAGCTGTCGATTTAGAACATGCTATGAAATTATCAGTAATTTCCATAGCCTCCTAAATTACTATGTAATTGAACACATAGAAATCACCCAAGATTGCCGTTTGTTTTTTTTTAAATAAATCCGAGAAACCGACAAATAAAAAGGGACGACAGCCCACAGTGCCCCGTGGCCACTGGCCCGACATGAATCAGAATGTAGCAGAAGCATTTCTAATCCATTTGATTGGTTGTGAATGAACACTCAATCGCTGATATGTATGTACAATGCTTATTTTTTTTTAACCTATGTATTTACCTGTTGTACTCTCTCTCTCTACTCGTTGTACTCTCTCTCTCTACTCGAGTGTGTACTGTGTAGTGTTTAGACACTCCCTCTAGAGAGAGTGGATAGGGACTAGTATGTAATCATAATGATATAGCCATATTAGGCATTGTAGCAGACAAACAGATTTCTTGGTCTTTATGTGAAGTCAAGACGAGAGTACAATCAGAAGGAGTCGTGGAGACTAGTATTCGTACGTCAAGGTATTTTGGTCTTATATACGAAAACGCCTACATAATTAAGGATGGGAACCAATGCCAAGGCAAAAAAGCGGACATCGTTGAAAGATTCGTGTTTGAATCTCGCGACAGGAGGTATGACACTTATCTGTTGTACACATACTCACAGATATCTTTCATGTATGTAACCGTATACGAAATCCAGATTTCACACACAAAATGTGCGTATTTATATATATATATGTATGTATGTGTGTGTGTGGGTGGGTGTGCGTATATATATGTGTGTGTGTGTGTGTGTTATATAGCATATATATATATATATATATATATATATATATATATATATATATATATTATATATATATATATATATATATATATATATATATATATATATATAATATATATATATATATATATATATATATTATATATATTGCATATATATATATTTATATATATATATATATATATATATATATATATATATGCATATATATATAATATATAATATATATATATATATATATATATATATATATATATATATATATGGTTGATGATGTGTGTGTGTATTTATATATATATATGTATATATATATATATATATGCATATATATATATATATATATATATATATATATATGTGATGTGTGGTAATGTGTGATATGTGAATATATGTGAATATATATATATTTATATATATATATATATATGACTAGGTAGTTAGATATAGAGATAGATATAGATATATGTATATCACGCATATATGTATCTTTTCTTGTTGTGTATCTATATAAACTCTCGTTTTATATGCTTCGTTTTGCAGAATATCTCAATGTAGACATAATTCCTTATCCATACTTTCACATACATCTGAATATATATCTTCACATTGTCAACGGAATAATCTTGACATGCAGCTTGCTCGTTTGTCGCCTTTCCTAACACGTATGTTTCCTGAATAAAATCCTCCTGACACACAGTAGACGCCAGTTTCATGAGCAGTGATACATATACCACATTCATCATGTCCTCTAAGATATGCATGGCTTAAAAATATCATCCTCCTACCACATAGTATAAGCCAGCTTCTTTGGCAGGGATATATCACACTCACCACATCTTCTAAGACCTACATGGCTCATGAGTACCATCCTCCTACCACACAGTGTACGCCAGTGTTGTTAGCAGAGATGCATCTATCACACTCGCCACATCCTCTAAGACCTACATGGCTTATGAATACCATCCTCCTACCACACAGTGTACGCCAGTGTTATTATCATAGATGCATCTATCACACCCACCACATCCTCTAAGACGTGCATGGCTTATGAATACCATCCTCCTACCACACAGTGTGTGCCAGTGTTATTAGCAGAGATGCATCTATCACACTCCCCACATCCTCTAAGACATGCATGGCTTATAGATACCATCCTCCTACCACAGTGTACGCCAGTGTTATAAGCAGAGATGCATCTATCACACTCACCACATCCTCTAAGACGTGCATGGCTTATAAATACCTTTCTCCTACCACACAGTATACGCCAGTTTTTTTAGCGGAGAAGCAAGTGGTGGGGCTCTCTCAAGCGTCGCATATAAAAACGATTTCAATCGGTCGTTTCCGATAGGTATAGACGACCACAGGGTGAGTTGGTATGGGCTCAGAATAGCTCCCACGTACGCTGCAGATGTGTACACACGTGGATGTGTGTGTGTATCCCAGATGTACGTGTACCTGGTGTGTGTATTTTCCTGTCTGTGTATAGATATAGGTTGTGTATATGTATATCTAGAGGTGTGTATGTGTACATGTGTACACATGCAGACAGATATGTAGATTTCTGTTTGTATCTGTACGTTTTCTGATACCTGTAGACCACGTCCGTGCGATATATATATATATATATATATATATATATATATATGTGTGTGTGTGTGTGTGTTCATGTATATATACGCGCATGCTCTTGTCCATATAATAGTCACGCACTCGAAAACGATGCATATAATGAGTATATTATCATTATTATATACTATATACACATATATATATATATGTATGTATATATATATATATATATATATATATATATATATATTGTGTAAAAGGAAGGAAATTGTGGTCATCGGCATTCTGTCTACTTCCAAAAAGTGACAAGTTCACTCTCGTACCACCACCACTCACCGCCCCACAACACATACCACTTGATCCCTGCTATCACATGGTACCGAACATCTCAGTAAAATACATATCATCACCCTACCTGCGTACACACGTACCCCCACTATCCCAGCACATACCCCAACTAAAGAACGCATCCCGCCTCCTCCACTCCCACCGTAACCGTAATATAACACTTATCTATCCATCTGCCTACACCCATGCTACATGTTCACCCGTAGGTCACCCTCGGACGCACAGTTGGGTCGGGTGGTCTGACACCCACACACGGTGCCTCTCAGGTGTACGTCAAAGGCTTTGGACTATTTGTGTCGTACGTTGAGCCAAAGTCCGCCGCGGACCATATCAATCTACGCCCTGGTGACGAGGTGTGTGTTGTTAGGGTTCTAGGGTCCTAGGGTTTAGGGTGTGGTTTGTGTTTCGCCACAAGCCATAGGTACGATGGCCATAAATACAAACATCATTAGCACACACTGCAGCCTAGACAAGAAATGTATGAATGTTACTATCAACAGTGCTCATGGATACAAACACCATTGACACACACTGCAGCCTAGGCAAGAGATGTATGAATGTTACCATCAACAGTGCTAATGTATACAAACACCATTGACACACACTGTAGCCTAGGCAAGAGATGTATGAATGTTACCATCAACAGATATCCTCTGCCTCACATTTAAGCAATCCTCTCAGAATTTGTATCGGCAAAACATGCTGGTATTCTCGCGATACTGACCACACCCCAACCGTCTCCAGTGTCTTATCAGATTCTGACCACTATTCGATACTGATACCATCAACACACTCATCATCAGCACCAATCAAAGGGAGACACACACGGTTATTATTACACATACAGTCCTGCAACGCTCGCTGTCTGGTCATAGTATCAGCAATCGTGCAAGTGTATGGAGAAGCAACGTGATTTGTGGATCCTTCACTCTACTTACCACACCCCGTCCGTCGTCGCCCGTTTCTCATCAGATTCTGACTATCGATGAAGATCCCATTGACACCCTCATCAGCACCAAGCAAGACTTCGATGCTGCTATCAATAAGCCCAACCGTGTCACACTCTTGATCCGCCGACCCAGGATAGCTCGCTTGGTCCGGACCTGCAGTGGTATGTAGTTGTGCACATCTGCTTTCATTTGCAAGTGTCTGATCAGTTAAACATACACACAAGGCTTGGTATCTTGGTTCCCAGCCAACTACAATTTCCAGTGATAGTGTGTGTGCATTCGTATCTGCAAAGACACATACTCACCTATGCAGTGGTATGTAGTTATGTACATCTGCTTTCATTGGCAAGTGTCTGTTCAGTTAAATATACGCACAAGGCTTGGTTTTCTGGTTCCCAGTCATCTCCAACTTCCAGAGATAGTGTGTGCACACGTACTGCAAAGACATATACTCCCCCTCTGCAGTGGTATGTAGCTATGCACATCTGCTTTCATCTGCAAATGTCTGTTCAGTTAAACATACACACAAGGCTTGGTATCTTGGTTCCCATCCACCTCCAACTTCCAGTGATAGTGTGTGTATTTGTATCTGCAAAGACACATACTCCCCCCCTGCAGTGGTATGTAGTTATGCGCATCTCCTTGGATTTGCAAGTGTCTGTTCAGTTAAACATACACGGCTTAGTATCTCGGTTCCCAGCCACCTCCAAC
>LUCW03001549.1:0-15000 GCA_001586965.3 Sphaeroforma sirkka | reverse complement strand
TATCCGCTCTGCTTGTGTAGAGATACGTTTTGGCATAGCTCAATCACACACGTGGGGTGTAGTGACTGTGCCACCCATGTATATAGTACACAGACACCGCAACGATCCCCAGTCGGCCTGTGGGCAGACATCCCATTAACACCAACCCCACACAGCCAGTCCAGTATTATATGCCACTGCATGTTTGGAGTCGATAGTGATCGTTTGCTGCTCCGTTCGGTACAGACGATCCCAATGAGCTACCAACCAGGAAACGCGTACACGCACTGACTGCCACTCCAGCCGTTACAGACATACATACAAGTCACCATAAGACCGTACACCATCCTATGTGATGTCTAAGACACTCCCTGTACTCCCAATAAGTTTCAGGTACAATACCTGGGGACCATCCTCCTACCACACAGCGTACGCTTAGAAACGCGTACACGCACTGACTGCCACTCCAGCCAGTCAGGAGTCCTTGTACATATGTAGTTAGTTTCCTTGTGTATGTGTAGTTAGTTTACTTGTGCATGTGTAGTTAGTTTCCTTGATCATGTATAGTTGTGCACGAGTGGCTCGTGCCATCAGATTCTGTCAGACGAAGGGGGAGCCTGCGTGTAGAACGGTCAACAGGCTGTGGTGCTACCTGTTAATAAACCAGTTCAGTATTTTTGCGATTACAGTCCCCACTGCGTGCACTAGTTAAGCCACTCCGCTCCGTTGTTTTCTGCTCATTCGGTGGTTAAGCACCGCAACCCTATAACTCTAAAACTTCAAACCCCTAAAGCCCCAAAACCCTTTAGTCCGGAAACGTGTGACCAGAAGTGCCTCTAGTCTCGACCAATACAATCCCGCCAATCTTTCAGTGTCTTGTGTGGTGTGTACTTGTACATCTTTTCAATTACAGCCACCATAGTGCATCTTCAGTGTCTGTGTGGTGTGTAGTTGTACATCTGTTCAGTTACAGCCACCGTAGTGCATCTCGAGTGTCTGTGTGGTGTGTACTTGTACATTTGTTCATTCACAGCCACCGTAGTGCATCTCCAGTGTCTGTGTGGTGTGTCTGTGTGGTGTGTACTTGTACATCTTTTTTTCAGCTACAGCCACTGCAGTGCATCTCCAGTGTCTGTGTGGTGTGTACTTGCACATCTGTTCAGTTACAGCCACCATAGTGCATCTTCAGTGTCTGTGTGGTGTGTAGTTGTACATCTGTTCAGTTACAGCCACCGTAGTGCATCTCGAGTGTCTGTGTGGTGTGTACTTGTACATTTGTTCAGTCACAGCCACCGTAGTGCATCTCCAGTGTCTGTGTGGTGTGTCTGTGTGGTGTGTACTTGTACATCTTTTCAGCTACAGCCACTGCAGTGCATCTCCAGTGTCTGTGTGGTGTGTACTTGCACATCTGTTCAGTTACAGCCACCGTAGTGCATCTCCAGTGTCTGTGGTGTGTACTTGTACATCTGTTCAGTTACAGCCACCGTAGTGCATATCCAGTGTCTGTGTGGTGGGTACTTGTACATCTTTTCAGTTACAGCCACCGTAATGTATCTCTAAGCCACACCCCAACACCTGCCCTTTTGTCTACAGTATACAGTCACTGCATCTAGGCGAGCGTGTGAACAGAAGTCCCTTGCCTCCAGCCACATTGAGTCCTGCACCACCGATTTCTCTCAGCGGTAACGGCGTAGTGGCCGCAAACCGATCCTCAGTAGTGCCGTCGGGGGCTATAAAAGTGCAAACCACTGCACAAATACAGACGAGGTGTGTGTGTGTGTTTGTGTGCGTGTAGATACATTGTTGTATGTCGGATGTATACTGTTTGTGAAAGCGGGTGATAGGGGGCTCGACAAAGGAGCTTGTTACTTGTTGTACAGGAGACGATACTGTCAATTGAAGCGCGTATTAGTATCTAAGTCGTAGACGTATTGATTGGATATATATATATATATATATATATATATATATATATATATGTGTGTGTGTGTGTGTGTGTGTTTTGCGTGTGTGTGCATGTATCAGGTGTTGATGCAGAACTTGTAAATATATAGTAGTAGTGTGGCTTGACGCGTGTTTCTTATTCGGTGTTCCGATGGACTTTACTATGAATGGTCCGACATATCGACGGGTCACATCTGAGATAAAGATTCATGGCCGTTTTGTACACTCCATGGAGGCGTTGATTCAAAATAGGATAGTATATAATAGAATCGGTATAGATTCTACGTGTGTGTGCATGTACATGTATACCCTACCCACTTCAGATGACTTATCGCATCCACAAGCCTTCTGAATACATGTATACCTACTTACCAAATCATTATGTAGAAGTACGCAAAGGCGTACACTATGTTGGAGATATACATCACGGCACGCACAACAGATTGCGTATTGTATGCATAGTTCTTTTGTATACCGAGAGTTGATCTCACTGCAAGTTAAGTTTGAGAACTCCCCAAGTAGAAGTAGAATGAACATTACATCACTGTGTGTATCAGAATGTGTATTACCGGTTTACGCTGTGATCGGAATAGTACCACTCTTAAAACGATAGTGAAGTTGGTGCTGGTTTATCCCATACTTGATGTTAAATCACCTGCACTCATTATGCAGCGCGTCTGGCTTTGGGAAAAATGAGAGCGGCATGAATCTGATGATAGCTGACAACGGTATGTGCCTTGTAGTTATCCTATACACTTCAGTGTTGTGTTTAAATGTTTAGTTATAAGTGGTCGTATATTGCATATCCTGCACATTTCAGTGGTATGTTCAAATGATTAGTTATAGGTGGTCTTATATTGCAGCATAATGTGTATATGAATGTTTGTGGAAGGTTATCCTATATGACATCAATGGTTTGTGTTTCTAAGCCAATGGGAAGGTCTGTCTGGTCATACTGGTGCCTCTAATATCGGCACAGTCGTATCAAAGGCGTCGGAGAGGACAGATCTGGGTTTTAGATGGGCGCATCAACATCAAACACTATTGTCTTCTGTACATTTATGTGAGAACATATATATATATGTACGTACACTATATGCATGTGTATATATGTATATATGTATGTATGTATGTATGTATGTATGTATGTATGTATGTATGTATGTATGTATTTATGTATGTATGTATGTATGTATGTATGTATGTATGATTGTATATGTATATATATATATATATATATATATGTGTGTGTGTATATTTTAGCTATTCTGTATGTATGGTTGTAGCAATCTATCTCCTTCCAGATGCTGATTCCGTGCCCTATTTCGTACATGATATCCTTTCATCGGCTAAGTGGAAATGCTATCTGTGTTCTTCTACTTATTGGACTGTGTAGTTGAACATAGGTCGTACTGTTTGCATACGAAGCTTCTGTATCACATGTACTGAACTCTCACCCTTGTTCGTATTGGCCTTCTGTAAGTTATGTCTACGTTCGCCAGTGCCAAACTGCAACATGCTACAGAGTGCGATGCGTTTGCGTTTATTCACAGGCGAATCCACACCTGTGTTCTGCAGTTCATGGGGTCAAACCTTTAGTGTGATTTTCAATATCAGTTACAGAATCAGTGGTTTATTCTAGTGTGCCTATTGGTTGGTTGATATGTTCATCCCTGGCGTTTTAATCAGCGGTTTATTCTAGTGTGCCTATTGTTTGGTTGATATGATCATCCCTGGGCGTTTTGTGCACTTGGATGCAAATACCTACTCATCCACAGGTATGTGAGTTTATATGTTGAACGTTTTCAATATAAGCTACCTACCACCGCCATGGGGACCACACAACAGAGGCCTTGCGTACGCTGTGTAGTGGCTTGTTATTTTAGAGAATGTATTTTCTAGTTGGGTTTGGCCCATTCGGTTCTCAAACCGAGTTTATGGTATGTTGACCACTCGAACGCTTGTATTGGAAGAACGCTATGGATCAGAGAACGTTTATACACAGACATATATATATATATATGCATGTATGTGTGTGTGTACGTACGTTCGTATGTACCTATGTGTGTATCTATGTATCTATGTATATATGTATCTATGTATCTATGTATATACATATACATAAACATATACATATGTATATATATATATATATAGACATAGACATTGACATAGACATAGACAATGTTTTTTATTTATAAATATATATATATGTGTGTGTCTTTATTATTCAAACAATACAGGCGATGACAAAAGTGATACAATGGATGAAACTATAGGTGACGATACGCCTGGCTATGTCAGACAAAACAGCGAGCTGTTGGACGCTACTGAGATACGGCAGAAACTGTCGGACCGAAAGAAAGCAGAAGATTTGTTAAAAGAGGAAGAAAGGAAAGCCCAGAATAGAAGCCCAGTCACACCTTACATCAACACCACTCCCAGTAGGGCGCCGGTCTTCATTGGCATTCATCACACATTTCTACCGAAGGAGGTAGATACAGATGCAACTACAGATGCAGATAAGGATGACAATGGCCACTCACTCGCACTCACTGAGACCCAAACAAACACAGACAACTATACAGGGAGCGATGCTAGCACAGCGAGTGGTACGAGTGTCATGGTCAACCCCCCACCGTTTACAGGCATACATGGTACGGTTCAGAACGGTGATGTGAGTGTAGGCGGCGGAACGGATAGTACGGCGCCGGAGAAGCCCGACTATAGGATGGATATGCTCATGGACATCTTTAGGAAGGAGTCTATCAATGGTCATCTCAATTGTACCGGGCCCTGTTGTAAAACGAAGCGGCCCTCGTGAGCAGGACAGGTGCGAAGGACTAGGTAGGTAGCTTTTGTATACCCTTCATGCAGCTGAGTTCATCTTGCCATGACTCATGACGTGGATTGTATTGGCCTTGGGGAATCACCTGCACGACTACTGATACTCTGCCGCCCGATTGGTGATGCCGTATTGAGGCCCAGGATATTGGTCATCGACTGGAAAGCGTTCACCTACATAAATTGCTCACTGCAACAGCTCCCTTCAGCGATTCTCTTGTATGTACGAGGGCAAACTTAGCACCAGAAGGTCCCTATCAAGTACACAGGTGTACTAGGCTGAAATTGTCAAGGAGCAATCAACTTAGATCAACATCGATTCTGAAGCCTTGACCGAGTGTCCATGTGATTATGGATACCTCGTGGCTGCTAGAAAAATAGTGTGCAAGACATGCGAGTGACTTGTGGATAGGTAGCCTCAACAACCCGTCCAATATTACAGGGCCTTACCTTGTGAGCGGAGGTATCTGCACCATCGAAAATGCAGATCAATGACCTAGTGCAGCTGCAATATTCATGGAGAAATTGAGCTCCGAACGAACAGTGTAGATCAGGACTGTTTAACCCAAATATCGATGCATCGGTTGGGAAGCTCAAGGAGGGACTCAAGACTCAAGTGCAGTACACTCCACGACCGAATGTCTTATTTGTATAGACAACTGTTGCAGTTTGTAATAGAAGTGAGCTGGCTACTCTGAGCGCCCCGGTGCACTGTATTTGTCATCCATATCACTTTCACACTGTAGGAGAGTCTAGAATGTGCTTTTGAGTATGTTAGATGGTCATGCGTCTACACGACACAGGAGATGGATATTGCGCTTTTGTTTTGTTTTTTTGTTTGTTTGTTTTTTGTTTTTGCTGAGGACTGATGCTGTTTATGTATATATGTATAGTACAAAATTTTACGCCATATAGGCATATATATTATACGTCTACAATAGTGTACACATGGTCGTTTTGTATTATATCTATATCGTACATGAGTAGAATATCCTAGAAGCGATAAAATTCATACATATTTCATCGTAGATTGTAATGAAATTACTTCGTCGTACGCACCATTTTTTTTGCATCCGACCATGTCACATTGGCAACCGTATGAGCTGCGGTGTATTTTCTTCCCACATTTGTGTAGTGGTTGTACATGTGGTGCATTCTTTTCTGTTGATATATATCATGTGTAAATATTGCTGCATTTGTTTCTTATGCAAATAAACATATGCATACGTATAAATATATGTATACATATCTATATAGCAACATATAGTCTACATAATGAATATATACGGTTCAGTTTTGGTTTTCTTGGTCATGCTACATAAGCAAGACGTCAAAACTAGAAGTTGCAAATCTATTAGCACCTGGGGGACTCTCCGTAACAGAAAATTCAGATCCATTAGGCGAGTACCCGGCTGAGTCAGTCTGGGATATTTGTAACGTGATACCAAGAAGGGTGAGGTTGTCATCAGCAATTCTGTTTCGAAGCGAAGTTGGAAACTTATAGGATACCCTTCTATATCGTTGTGTTGTACATGTTGATGGCCGTGAGCTGCGATGTGCTTTCTATCGACAACGTTTATGTACCGGTCATCCTATTTTATTTTTACGAGATGAGTGGATTGCCGTCTATAATCGTATTCTCATGCATAGTAAACTAATACTGCTTGCATGGAAGCAGTGGTAGGCATTTATATAGTCACGCCGTTGTTTAAGGTAATTCTGATCACTAGTATTAAGATCTAGGAAAGCTGTTGTCTTTACGATCACAGCGCGTCTGGATGAGAATTATGTCGTCTTGAATATTAGTGACCAAATGAACGATCCAATCTCTCTCGGAGTTGGGAAAATTGATATACGGAACCCAAGCGAGTGACTAGCTTTACGGTGTGGCAGTCACTTTAGTAAAACGATATATAGGTCGTTGTTGTAGTGCGGTTCAATCATAATAATTGTATACCCTTGAAATGTAAGGGTATACGCCTTCACGCGTGCGTAAGAATCTGAAATTTAAGTAGGTTTACAAGCATATCAACAATCTGATGCCACTGTCAGTAAAACGGAAGCTAGCGTAGTCATATCTCAATCTGTAGTATATTTCACGAGAGAACAAGTTTTCTTAGATAACTTGAGTAAACCTGTTTCAACGTTACGGACTCTGAATTTAAATTTTTAAATACAGTACTCGGATTTACTTCGGTCGAAAATGAGGAGCGACTCCAATATGCAGCGCTTAAACTGTAAATGGGTACAGGCCCTAACTTGGTTTGTGAGTACAATGATGTGCTATCAACTTTTGTTATCATCGGCCACCCCACATGGGTGCTAGTTGGGCAGAATACAAGATCTTATATGAGCATGGAGTAATTACTTTCCTCGGTACGCAAAAAAAATCCTGTTGAAAATTCATGTGAAAGTGTTTATGGAAAGTATCTGTTTGATCGTTGTTTGCGCAGTCGCGGCAGTCGGGGTATACACACGACCGCTGATTGGTATCAATCAACTTAATGTCTTTTCAGGACCCGTATATGTAAAGATTGTGGCTCGATATGATGTACTCTAATTTGCTTGACGATTCCATGAAACAACTAGGTTTAACGCTTTAGACCAGTGTCAATACAGATAGCAAACCAGCATATCGGGGTTCCACAGTGTGTATAGCAAATCAAAGCCACATCGAGGTAGGTTTTGTTACAATGTTGTATACGATCATCAGTAACATGGAGTTGAAATTGAGAAACATTATTGTGCTTTAATCCTCAAATCAGTATCAGTACTCAATACGGATGGCAAACCAGCATGTTAGTGGTCCACAGCAGACACAGCAAATCGCAGTCGCCGCTAGGTAGTTCTTGTCACGATATTGTTTACAATCATACAGTTACGTGGAGTTGGAGTGGGGAAAACAGTGGATGGTAACCCTGCATACTTAATAGTTTTCCGCGGCGTACTAGCAGCTAGAAGTCGCCTCGGGGTAGTTCTTGTCATTATAATGTTTACAACCATCAGTGACATGGAGTTGGAATAGGAAAATTTCAGTGTGTTTCTGAATCTGTGTCAGCACGGATAGTAAAACCAGGATATTGATGTTCTGCAACGTAAATGGCAAATCGCAGTCGCCTCAAGGTAGCTCTTATCACAATACTTTCTACAATCGCTAGCAATATGGAGTTGGACTAGAAAAACACCAGTGTGCTTTACCCTTCACCTCAGTGTCAATACGGATGGCAATTCAGCATATTGGTGTCAATCAGCGTATATTGCAAACCGCAGTCGCTTCCAGGTGATTTTGTTACGATAATGTTTACAATCATCTCTAACATGGAGTTGGTATAGGAAAATATCAGTGCTTTAATCTTCAAATCATTATCAATACGGATGATAAACCAGCATAGTAGTGTTTCAAAGCGTGCATAGCAAATCGCAGTCGGCTCTAAGTGTTTCTTGTCATGATATTGTATACAACCATCAGTAACATAGAGTTGGAATAGTAAAGCATCAGTGTGCTTTAACCATTAAATTAGTGTCTATGTGGATGGCAACCCAGGGTATTAATATTCCGCAGCGTACATAGCAAATCGCAGTCGCCTTGAGGTAGTTGCGGTTACAATGTTGTTCATCAGTAACATGGAGTTAAGATAGGGGAATGCCAGTGTGCTTTGAATTCGTTTCAATACGGATAGCCAACCAGCATGTTGGTGTTCCACAGCGTGCATAGCAAATCGCAGTCGCCTGGATGCAGTTCTTGTCACGAGATTGTTTACAATCATCAGTATTTAACATGGAGTTGGAATAGGAAATCACCAGTGGAATTTAATTTTTATATCAGTGTCGATATGGATGGCAACTTAGCAGATTGTGTTCTAGATTTCTTGTCATGATATTGTTGTCGACCATCAGTAACATGGAGTTAAATAAAGGAGTACCAGTGTAAACATTTACAGTGCATATAGTAAACGGGGGAATCATATCCAGTTGGATTCTATTTCAACACAGCATTCCAAAATAATCATCAGAACATCTGGATTCCGGAGAGTATATATGTGCTGGTTTGAGAAGGTGACGCGTGGCTGCGCGACTGCAAGTCTATATCGATGACTATGCGATCTATTACCCTTCCGAATTATTACCCAGTCTCAGTTTGTGCCAATACACGAGGTTTAAGCAAGCTGTTCACTATATATGTACCTAGGGGAAAACCCCGTGCTTAATGAAGACGCCTGAGAGTATTAAACAAGCTATGTAGACCAGTGTAGCTATCAATTACATATACTAAGCAATATAGTAAACGGAATATGGCTTGATGGCTTGGTTACACGATGTTGGGGTTGGAGTGTTTAATATTCGAACTAGCCATATTTTCACCTGTTATACATATAAGTCAACAGCACAATATCATCCACAAAAGCGACGGACAAACCAGTGATAGAGTTTTATGACATCTTAACATACTCGATCAATAAATGAATCCTTTTTTAAGACAAACATCGCATTTTGAATTTTTTATGGATCAAAAATATACGATGTTCTGCTAGAGGCGGAGAACGATAGAGTGGAGAAAAAATTGGCGCATTATAAACATACACTCCAATTACATTGTATCCTTCGTCAGTCGAGATGCCTAGATACGTAGGTTAGCTTCTGTTTGAATAGAACCATAACACTGCCCTCTATATGGCGCTATAAATTTAGCTTCTTGACTTTGCCATAATGCAAAAGGACTCGTGGAAGTGGGACGACACTTTATCTTTACAATCTAAAGTTTGATATTCATGTGCATGCTGCCTATGTAATCAATCACAAGCAATCGTTGAAAATGAACGGAAAATGTTAAACTTGTAGACTACTGGGGGACAGCAATTTACCAAACTACAGTTGACTATACGAGCAATGCACACTGTGTGATTTATTTCGTGATACTAGCTATAATAATACAATTTGGTTCTGCTTCTGCTTAAAGGTCTGCTATGTGATTTTGAATTTCTCTTGATTGGAAGCGTACATGAGAAAGAATCGTCTCGAAGCCAGTTGACGTATGTTTGAAATACTCTAGATGTTTGACTTAGTTTACTCTTTAACTTGACATACAGCATCAAAAACCCACTATGGGTTTATAGAATTTAACGCCAACTCTGGAACATTTGCCGAGGCAGGCAAGTCAACGAAATCACCTGTTGATTGCTTTAGAAACATATATTGCAATTGAATGCTGATTACATTTAAATATGTCTGGGCTATAGGCAGGACCGCAAGCAAAGAGCTTCGCGGATCAATCATTTTTCCTAAAACAATTAGGACATTGCAAGGAGTTTACTATCAGTATTGTACTGTATTAGTTTCAAGGTAAATCATCAGTGAACATTACACATCAAGGTGTGTCTAGCTTTAATATATAAAAAACACTTAGCCCGACGAAATATTATCATGATCTTTATAAATACTATACACAGGGAATGCACAAAAAATGACAACATAATTTCGTTGTTAAGTAAATAGGTTGGCGCCATCTTCACTAGCCCCCCTTTTCCCCAAACTGTATTAGGCAAGTTCTGTCAGCTCTGAAAATAGTTTCACAATGTATAGATCATATAAATTGCGAGAAGATTGTTGATGACCTACAATCTGTTTAACTCAGTCATAAACTCTCCATATGACTTTACCATTCTGCCGGAATGTGTTCTGGGTTCGTAGGGTAACCAATGTCGATAGCGTACTACAAATCATCTCTTTGGGGTAGGAGCTGATCTATTTTATATTTGAGTCTTGGGCTGTATGTATAGTACGAACATTTTTCATCCGAAATGCTTGACTGGTCTGAAAGTTCCCTTCAACATGCGTTCACTTCGATAGAGCTTGACAAACAGGACCGGTGATTTAGATAAATCACTATTTGCCTAAAGGTCATGAATCGCCCAAATCAGGATTGTAGTCGCACCAAAATATTTCAAAGATCCCGAAAGCCGATTTTGCAACGTATTTGGCAATAAAAAAATAAAATTGTACAGGTGTTCAAAAGTTCAGTTCAGAGTGTGGAATATGGTGATACTCAGCAAAATTGCTGCGTATTTATAACTTTCAGAGAGTGTCAATGAACGAAAGCAAACATGCATTTTCAGTACATTTATTGTCAATTTACAGAGTATAAAACATGACATTCCAAACATAAAGTAGTTATACAAAGTGATATGACCATTTTTGTATTTAATAGATGTGTGAAGCCCTGCTGCTCTAGTTATGCAATAGACTTTCTTTGATATCAAATAAATATCAGCAGGCACGGGCCAGGAAATCAGTACAATACATGCGTGGCAACTAACTACAAATTATACGAAAATGAATCCGAGTTTCCGAACATAGCTAGTATCATTGAAGTCTTCGAGTTCTTTTCTCATTTTCGTCTCAGATAAATTCTTAAGTCACTTTCACACTCTCAAGTTATACGGAAGGCAAACATGGTGCGCTTTCATACATCCACTTTTATGTCAACTTCTTATTTTTTTTCTTACACACTCTGTTTAATTTAATATAGGAACCTGTTTATATACTCGCCTATACAATGTATCCACCTCCACTAAATAGTATGTACCCGGAAACAAACTCCCGGCATCCGTAGAGGGAATGTAAGGCGCACTTGAGTGCGTATCTTCTCTCAACTGCATGGCTGTATTGTAATCTTCTGCAGTTGAGAACGTCCTGCTTGCCAGTCTAGTATCAACGTCAGCCGCTTGGCGATACACTTGGTGGTCGGGTTGTGCAAATTTTATGGTAAACATGGTGGCGGCCAAGCCAGAACCGTATGAGAATAGTAGGGCCCTTTTTCCATCTAGATCTGCTTAGATAGGCGGTAAAAATGATAGTGTGCTGTGAGATGAGGCTAAGAGCAGATAAACTCTCACACAAACTCATACCATGGTTTATACGCATGTGTGAACTCTCACACAAACTCATACCATGGTTTATACGCAAGTGTGCATTATGATGCAACATATACATGTATACTGACAATATATACAAAACAATCTTGTAACACATTTCTCTACCACATATTGTTATCATTAAAACCGTTCGTGAACCAGAGGAACAACGCAAGACAAGGATCACAAGTTGATAGCACAGGTACAATGGGTTTAAACTGAAAGACACGTACGTTCTACCCGATCAATCTTGATTCAAAATAGAGAAGTAACGAAAAATACAATCATTCGAAGGCCACAGGCGTCAACTGAAGGTGTACCCCCAGGTATACCTTTAGCTCCCGTCGTGTGTAGGAGCGAAATCAGACCGAAATACAACGAAGCGGTATATGAATTGCCCGTCTCTTTAGCCAACAGTAGAGACGGCACCACTTTGTCCGCAAAAAGGTCCTTGCTCCGATCTAAAAAGACCTTCTCACACTCTCTGTCTAGGTATGTGGTCTCCGGATCTCGTGTACCGATGTCTTCACTGATTGGCTGACCTTCGATGAAGGCCGCCGAAGCGTCACCTCTTAAAAGGTAATCGTTGTAGTGTATCCGAGCGAAAGCTTTGCGCACTAGTTTAGTGAAGGGGCTGTGGAACACGTAGTAATCTGGCGTGGCGATGTTAAAGACCTACAACGCACATATGTGAAAGAATGAGGATGACATATGAGCACACACATGATATGAATAAACATGCTTGCAAGACAACTTAAGCATTCACGATTGCCTATGAGACGCCGATGACACCTTTCATTATAGTATCACAACACGTAAAACTTTTGTGATAGTGATCAGATAATGTAGATACAGTATGCCCTGGATGAATACTACACACAGATGTATAGAAGCCACAGGAGATAATATAGACACGGTGTGCGATTGATAAAAAAGAAACACAGAGGTATAGAATCCACTGGCTCGTGTGCTTGTATAGTCACAAGTACCATCGTTGTAGGTATGGTGGTCATCCGCCGCATCTATTCGCATCAAAAGACATACAACGGCAGCACAACCCTGACTCACTGGTAGACACCAAAGCTTTGCATAGTCCTTGATAAAACTCCACCGGGTCCGCAAGGAAACTTCAATAGAACACAGCAATGGTAAACATATGCGCACAATATTACCTTTGTATCTGAATGAACGTAATAAACGTTTACCTGGTTCTGCCTGTGCTCGTATTTCTGCACCAGCGATTGGTAACAGCGATCAACCGCTCGTAGATAGCACGTCATAGAAAGTCTACCATCCACCGTAGGGTACTCTATGAGTCGCACGCACCAATCACCAGTGTATATCGCATGAGTGAGGAATACAAACACGGACATGAACGTTCTAGTGCGCATGCACCAATCACCAGTGTATATCGCATGAGTGAGGAATACAAACACCAATATGAACCTTGCGCATGCACCAATCACCAGCGTATATCGCATGAGTGAGGAATACAAACACCGACATGAACCTTCTAGTACCACGGTGACGCTCGCAAGACCAAGTTTGTGCAAAGACATAGTCATACAGAGCATGCCATCGGTAGGTCGTAGGCACATGCACCCTAGGATGATGCAGCATCCCGGCCCACACATTCACTGCCGCGTTTGATACGTGCACTTGATGTGAGATGGATTATGAGAACGTGTCTTGTTGTGTACTGAGGAGGCCAGCGGATATTCTCGGTGTTTAACATAGCCGCCGTTTCGGTATAACAAATATACGACTACATGGCCATAAACGCGTTGGAAGTAGGTCTACTTTATATACGAGTAGTGGCATGCGGAAAACACCGTGGCGAGTCAATATTGTGTATGTGGATTTCGTTCTGATATTCAAGGAAACAATGCAGGATCACACTTATATATATCTACATATGTACATATTCCCGTACCTACCCGAGTTAAGCCCTGATTATAAGAGTCGTGTCCATGTATGAAGTTAGATGCACTCCGAGTTGAGTTCTAGATGGCAACTAACGCACTGATGTTTGCAGTTCGATCTACACATAGGCTGTATTGCTAGAGAAGCATCCCTGCCTTACTGTACAGCCACAGTCCCGATACATTTACACACCGCCCCGACCGTAGTCAAGCAAACACACATTACACACATGCATACCCGAGTTGAGTTCCGGTTTGTAGAAGTCGTACTGGTGTTCGAAGTAAGAAGCACGCGCAGGCTCAACTACCAGCGGGGCATCCCTGCCAATCAGCATAGCCACAGCTCCCGCACCACCGGTGGGCCGTGCGTTGCCTTCGGCGTAGACAGCAATGTCACCACACACCACCAGAGCGTATCTGTGTATGTGTATATGAAACCAAGGTGACAACACAGCCATAGATTCCTTCACTTATACAGATGTGTGCATCGACACGCATGGTTAATACATCAGCCACACAACAGGTATATTATCTGTAGCTGGATAACATTCTACACCAAAGCTACATACTGAGGAGGTAAACAATACATCAGCCACACAACAGGTATATTATAGTGTACCTAGATAACATTCTACACCAAAGCTACATCTTGAGCATATAAACTACATCAGCCACACAACCGGTATATTATAGTGTAGTTGGATAGCATTCTACATCAAAGCTAAATACTGAGCAGGTAAACAATACATCAGCCGCACAACAGGTATATTATAGTGTACCTAGACAACATTCTACACCAAAGCTACATACTGAGCAAGTAAACAATACATCAGCCACACAACAGGTATATTATAGTGTACCTGGATAACATTCTACACCAAAGCTACATACTGAGCAGGTAAACAATACATCAGCTACACAACAGGTATATTATAGTGTACCTGGATAACATTCTACACCCAAGCTACATTGGCACTAAGCAGGCATACAATACTTCAGCCACGGAACAGGTATAATAGTGTACCTGAATAACATTCCACAGATATGGCTAGCTGCCACCGCACGCGCTACTCTCCACCCACGCCATGCCATCGAACAGTGTCTATAAAGTGCCATTCGCACTAGCGTCGAGGTAGATGCAGCCTTGGCTACTGAAGTTGGCACTAGTACTGAGTAGGTATACTGTATACCTATCATTTACACAACAGGTATACTTCGTACACACGATAAACACTCGTACAGCGATGCAATTTACCTGCCATCCCACACGCTACTCTCCACCCAGGCAATTGAATTCAATAGTGCTTGAGTACCACCATAACACGCATTGGAAGTGTCCAGACCTTCCACATCGAAGTTGCCGCTCTCCTGAAAGAGTTGCATCAGCACTGACTTGACAG
>LUCW03001548.1:32500-81591 GCA_001586965.3 Sphaeroforma sirkka | reverse complement strand
TATATTGCATCTACCTACTGTGAAGAGCACCTTTCAGATAATTGGGATCAGTTTGTGAGCGAAAACAAGTTGAAGAAAGAAGGCAACAAAACTGCTTTTTATGCTGTGCATCTTGTGTGCACGATTTGGTCAAAGTGGTTATAGCGTACGCACAGGGGGTTGGACTTGAAAAAGACAAGCTGAGTATACTGTCAACTCCTGTATAATAACCAACCAGTCAATGATAGTTTGTGATGCATGTGCATACTGGTGCACGTTTATGCGGATGTATTTGTGTATCTTAAATTAGAGAACGTTTGTATCATTCATATAATGTAACTGAATGTTAGATACTAGAAGGATCGTAAAGAAGTGGAATTTCAAGAAACAAATTTATAGCTATGGCCTGATATAGTCATGACAAACCCACACTTTCACTTAAACACGAACGAAAGTTGATATTGAATCATGGGTCATCGCATAGAGTACTTCAAGAAAACAATAAAGGCTCTTACCCATTACGCTCGACGGTACAACAAGAAAGGGAATGGTGACACTCCACAGCTAATTAGGTAATTCTACATGAAAGAAAATAGCTCTGAGGATAACTGATTCTATTTTACGCTGGTGCAAGCGTTGAGAGCGCTCTATGACAAAACAGACATGGACGTGTTTTAGGGTTTGAGGGTTTTAGGACCCTAAACCCTAAACCTAAAAAAACAATATGTGTAGATCCTAAGACAAAGGAACGCGTAGCTTGTATTGTCATTCAAGAACATGCAGAGTGCATGTATATTGAGTGAAAGGCCTTGAGAACAAAAATGTACTAGAGAAAGGGTTTGCGACCAATTATAGGTATAGCTGTGTGCACGTGAGAGCTACGCTGGAGAGAATGTTTTCAAATCGGATCCAAGGAAGCACTAACGGGAGAAAATAGGTGGTACGTCTAGAATAGAATAGCCACAATTAATGTGAATGAACCGTTCCTCAATTTGTTACAGGGCTTTTCACGACATTGTGGTCCATAGAATACAAGTACTTATATTTATTTGATTATTTTTAGGTTTATTACAAGTTTTACAGTTTATCAAGAATAATCTGATAAACTGGGTTTTAGGAGTTTTGCTGGTTTTGACAGCACATGACTAATGACTCATTTAAGAGTCAGTCATTTTAGGATTACTGTTTATAATTACTAATAAATGAACAACGTCCCCTCCCTGAGGAGGGAGAACGTTGAGACTACTGGTTATCTCATATACTTACTACATTTTTTAACTTACCATTAGAGTTGTTAGTTTATTAGTAATTACAGAGAAAGCTACAGAATATGAATTAGTCAGTAGCTGGCACATATATTTTTTGTTATAAGTTATACAATTGAAAGACAATGCGAACAGAGAATGTCGCATCAAATTGAACGATTTAGATTATCCGAACGATTTAGATTGAATTGAACGATTTAGATTGGATTAACGACGTGTGGACGACGAGGATGAAGAAAGAATCTACTAATACGAGTGAACCCGAAGAGCGAACATTCCAATCAAGCAGAACATTAACCAGGCTCAACAAGGAAAGTCTCACGACGATCAAATGACGAAATCAGACAATCAGTCAGAATCCACAGATAAGTAGTCATGTGTGAGTACAGGTAGGAAGGTTGTTTTCAGTGTGAGACAAGTACAAATCGAATTGCAAGCTAATGAGCTTAAATTGTATTTAAGAAGTTGTTAGAAGAAAGTTCTTTAGGATTCACAGTAGTGTAGTAGAGATGGGAGATGTACATGGTTGGGTACCGACTCGGTTAGTACGATGACGCAATGAATCAGCGGCATACTAGATTATTTTACAAAGATTTTCAGAATGGGATATTAGGAAGCATACAGAGACAAGTAAGCACCTGTGAGTTATTATGAGCATATAAGGGTGGGGGCGCACATAACACGAACGATGCAAGTAAATACAAGGTTAAATTGTGAAAATGATATGCGAACACACTCAAATCACTAGAACTTCCAGATAAATCAGGTCAACGGAGAGGATCAACAGTATGCACAGAAGGTGTGGTTGACGGCAGCTTAGTTTAGGAGTGCAATAACGAGCAATCGTTCTTAGATCAAGAAGCATATTCCAACAACCGCAACAGCACATGACAAGGACATCACGGGTAAGAAGAGTAAAGAGGAGCGATGAGGGAAGTTCCCAACAGGGTCCTGCGAATAGGCCGTCATTAGGCCGGAGTAAGAGCTGGCGAGGAGTAGAACAAGTGGCTCCGACTAATGAGGCACTCAACCATATGTTATTGTGGGATGAAGAGTAAGACAGCTGGTAGTGTTAGAGTATATAGACTATCCACACTACTTATGTTAGTGTAGGAAATAAAACAGTCACGAGGGAACCCACGAGTTCCTCGGAGATCGATGTCGAGACGTTATGTGTTTGAAGGATGAAATTTAATAGAAAATGGATATTTATATTCAGTACTCTATCAGTTCATTCGCACACATTTCTAGTTCTCCATTGACAAACAACTCACCAACCATGTCCTACCCCGCCAAAGTCGTAGACAGCAACTCTTGAATCCTGAGCGCCGCAAGGAAGATGATATCGACCGACGTGGAACTAAACGTCGTCAGTCCCATACGGAACGCTCCGCTCCGCACTCAGGTCAGGCACTGGAGGGGCAACAACAGACACACATTTGGGGCTCCACACATATTATTTCCGCGGACGACAAGCAGACACCAACAGCAAACACAAATGGACCTGCACAATCTGACGAGGATGTCATATTCGAGGGTGAGACCAAGGAAGTACCCAACCTGCGTGCGGACAGTAGTCAGACTTTTATTGGTGAACAGGTAGCCAGTGAAGGGCTGTCCCTTCGTTCGTCTCGGGATACTCCAGGGGTCTTATTTCCCAGTAATGACCCACCACGCCTCCCACCTAACAAGCGGAAGCGTCACCGGAACCATACCAACAACAAGGAAACGGCACGGGAACAATCGTCAGCTCAGAAACTCACGGAGCTGATGACACAACAGCAGTCTCTCTTTGAAAAATACGAACAGAGGTTACAGCGCATAAACGCCGGACGAACTACAATAGGGCCGGCCGCTAAGGAGAGTTCTTCTGACGCACACGAACGGGTACAGGCAGTACCAGAGGACGAAGACAACCCTACCTTCCGAATTCAAGGCTGTGAGCGTCCGTTTTATGGACTTGGGTACAAATCACCAGGGTCAGAGGACAGTTCAACCGAGGAGGATGATACTCTGTCTGCCAGTGAGAACACACCAACTTTTCAAGAGTTCGCACATGAACAAGTATTAGCCAGACAGAATCCTCGAGGTAGCAGGCGGTGAAGAATAGACAGGACCGATTAAGTACGAACCTGCGCCAACAACAGCAACGTCAGTGGGGCGAGAAAAGAAGCGCCCAGTGAATATGTACAGACACATAAACGACAAGAGAAGGAGACAACAGTGCCTCCGCCCACACCGGCTAGTATCGAGAAAAGCGACAGGCGCTACACGCACGGATACTACAGTTAAGTGACGAGCTATGCCAAGCAATCGAGGAGAATAACACGGCTCGAGCTGAAGCTCTTCGGGGCGTGATTGAGACACTTCGAGCTACATTAGAGTCCCGACCGGTAGAGAAGCGTCCCGTACCTTCACCACGTACGTGGCCTGATTGGCCGTCGAACAGATACTACCTACATGATATCATGGAACGGGACACAAGAGGGGCTCTCCTCGAGGCGTTCAAGAACGCACAAATCGCAGGGCTGGACGAGAGTTGGAACCTTACATGGTTTCATAAGGTACTATCTTACTTCAAGGCGGAGAAGTCAACGCTGGACTACATCCGCGACAACTCTGAACGGTTGAAGACATGCACACCTCAACTACAGATCGAACAGATCTGTTCGCACGAAACACAAGCCACTGTCGATCCCGCGTTTCGCAAGTTAGCCAAGGGCCAAAGTCGGAACATGCACACTCCTCTTATGGAACAAATGACGCAGCTCATGGAGAACCACAGGAGGGCACGTGAACGGTGCCAGACAGATGCCGACTTCCAACAGAATTTAGTGAACCACTGCATTGTACAACTGTTAGAAGAAGCTCTCAACGGCCGTACGTATGAACGTACTCTACAGTTGCATCCCAAATGGCAACTGATGGAGACACACGAGCTTATACAGCTGTTGAGCCCTGACATTCAGGATGCACAGCAACGTACGGCAGCACGTTTCCAGGGTCGCAACAACCGCGAGGGCCCGACGACCAATGGAAGTCGCGACCACACCAATAGCCGCCCCAACCTACAGACGAGTAGACGACAAACGCAGAATTGGACTCAACGGCCCCAACCTACGGTACCAACGACTTGTGCGGGTGCCAGGCACAGGCGCCACCAGGTGGTAGGCACATCCCACGGTGTCACCATTTCAGGGCGTCGCAAGCGGTGAGCGCAGAGGGTCGGGCAAGGCTATACGACAACAACCGTCCTTTGAGGGACGTACAATCGGTACACAGACCGTCCACAACGTCAACCGCAGGACAGGGGCAGAATACATCCCAGACTAGAGACGTAGTTACAATACGTCCGACGCCTCAAGTACAGGTGAATGCGATTACACAGGACGAAGACTTGGCTCCACCATCGGAAGCTACAGAGATTCATATCAACACGATCCTTTACGAAGACTTCGAGCACATGACGTCACCACCAAACCACACCTATGACACGTGGGAGTCGGTAGCCGATCATGCATGAGAGGTGAGGGTGTCTGAGTCGGATAGGAGCTTCATATTTGTTACCACGATTGGAGCAGTGATGGCAATACAAGACCCATTGCTGACGTCAGACAACCGAGTCTATATTCAAGTACAAATCAACGGACGTACGTTCAAAGCCTTGATAGACACGGGAGCAAATAGAAGTTGTATCTCACAGACATCCGCAGACCTCCTTGGCCGACCAATAACTCCGGCACCACCTGGGTCATTTATATATTTAGCTGACAAGGCGGTGCGAACTCCTCGACTGGGGACGACGGAAGTGGTACCTATAAGGTACGGTACCAGAATTATCGACGGTTCATTAGAATTGATGAACTTGCCGACGGGTATAGATGTTATAGTGGGGCAAGATATGTTGAAAGGCTTGGGCCTATACATAGGCGGTATCCAATCGCCACTTGCACCAATAGACCCCACAGAACTAGAAGAGCTCCTCGAACCCATACCACGCCGACAGGCACCTAACACGACGGAACCCGTCGATGTACGCGAACGGTTGGCACAGGATTTGGAAGCCAATGCGAAAATTGCCGACAACGCGCGCTGTCGTCTGGAAGGGGTGAGGTAACCATCCCAGTAACCCATGAACAAGCGTTGCAGATGCGGCGATCGGCGCGTAACTTCGTATCCGATCGATGGCTCCCCTATGTGGATGAACAAGTGAAGAAGTGGTTGACGGATTTGGTGATCACGAAACGAACGACACCAACGACTGTTAATCTTCCTCTCCTTGCGGTACCGACATTCGATGCGGAAGGCAACGTCAAGAAGGTACGCGTGTTTTAGACATGCGTGCCGTTAACGCGCTTATTCCTGGTGACCAGTTCCCATGATCCCCAAGGTCAACGAACTCATATCTCGCCTCAAGAGTAAGAAGTACTACACGACGCTGGACATATCGGCTGCATACCACAGGCTGCCCATCCATCCAGACTCACAATACTTATTTAGTTTTACACGAACGTTATCAGTACTCGTTCACATCAGCACCGTTCGGTCTTCATGTACTCACGCAGCAGTTTCAACGTACCTTGAGTACAATACTTGATGGCTTACCGGTTCACCACTATATCGATGACATAGTTATCGCCAGTGACGGTTATGACGAACACGTTAGGACGGTGCAGAAGGTGATACAACGCTTAACATACCACAGTTTTAAGCTTAACCCTGCCAAGTGCCACTTCGCTATCTCCGAAGTCATGATCCTAGGGAAGAAAGTATCGGCACAAGGCATTGACATTGACCATGAAAAAAGCAGGCCAAGCTGATCGACTGGCCCACACCACAACGATACAAAGATATAGCCTCGGCGTTGGGTTTAGCAAATTACCTCCACGAACATCTGCCTAATTTCGCGAACACGGTTGCACCCTTGCGCGAATTTTGCAAACTCAAACCAAAGGAGTTGATAGGTGATCGTTGGGAGGAGAGACATGCACAGGCGTGGCAGGCAATGAAAGACGCAGTGGTGAATGCTGTGGCGTTACACTTTCCGGTCGACGGCATTCCTCTGAACTTGGAAACCGACGCTAGCGATTACGGTTTAGGGGAGCGCTATTCCAATGGGTCAACGGTAAGAAACATTACTTAATGTTCTTTAGTAAGACTCTGAACCATGCGCAACAGAACTACGCCACACCTATGAAGGAGTTACTGGCATTGGTATATGGACTGACACATTTCAGGGAATACTTGGATGGGCAACGGTTTGCGGTCTTCACGGACCACAAGGCCCTTGTATATATGAACACACAGCTCAAGCTTAATCCGATGCTTCAGAGATGGCATCATATCATCGCGCCATTCAACTTTACCATATCGCATATACCAGGAGAGTCAAATGTGCTCCCGGACATGTTAAGTAGAGTACACGAGGGACAGCGGAGCAGGACGAACTCGAAATAATGTATACCGACGGCTGGCAGTTATTCCCTAGTTACTTTGAACAAGCGCAACAACACTTTGGACCGAATGACATAGATGTATTTGCGGACCCAACCAACGCTCAGCTTCCTCGGTTCTGGACGAAGGATGATGGGGAAGGAGCGTTTGCCCACGACTGGTCGATAGTCGATGGATGGATGAACCCGCCTTGGGAACAGATACACAGGATGTTACGCAAGATACGAGCCGACGGCGCACGGGCCACAGTATGTCTACCATGGGTACCAAGAGCACCATGGTTCGACCTGTTCAAGCAGTTATTGCAGACAGAACCGGTGCTGGTACCACGGACACCACACACGTTCCTCAAGTACGCTAAGTACGCATGTGGGAAGAAGACCATGGGGTCATACCGTAGTAGCACGGGTGGGTCCTCCCAATGGATTCAAACTGTACCCGCTGTTTTCACAGCGACTTGGTTTTGCAGAACCAAAGCATACAAAATATGTCATGTGCTTAGACACAGCGCGAGAAATCTCAGTGGCACTGGCAGATGCAGAGGGTCAACCGGCGTTTGCACAAGCGAGTCCGGCGGAGAAACAGCGTCGTACGCAACTCACGCAAGCGCAACACGAACAAGGACATCATGGGGCGGCGGACACAGTCCAACAACTTCGTCAGAACGGTCATATTTGGCCAGGGGCACTTGAGTTAGCCACAGAAGTTAAGCGGCAATGTGGCACATGTTTGGGACAGGACACACTTCGTAAAGGTTTCCACCCGATGATTAGCATCGATGCACGCTACCCGTGGGACCATATTCAAGTGGACTACATCCCGATGCCACTGGAGTCCAGACGCAAGAACAATTATATTCTTCACGTCTTCTTAGACATCGCCACAGGCTATTCTATCCTTCGAGCCACACCGGACAAGACAAAGGAAACCACGACACAGACACTCATAGAGATTTTTTGGCGAACATGGTTTCCCCGTAAAATCAAACAGACATGGGGAAGGAGTTCACCAACAAGTTAGTGGAGCTTCTGGTCCAGGAAGTGGGGATGCTACATAAGGTGTCTCCACCATATCGACCCCAAGTGCTGGGCGCGGCAGAACGACGTCACAAGGAGATTACACGTTCTATTCGACAATGCTGTGAGGCAGTTCCCTTCGATGGGACGAACGCCTTCCGTTTACGATGCTATACCAGAACCTTCGGATATCCCGTCGCCATAAGAGTGCACCGTTTAGCGTGTACTTTGGCCGCCGCCATGTTCCGTTCGCCGATTTCACGGACGAGTTACCGGATTCTCAGCCGATGACGAATGACACCTGGGCACAACGATTAGACCAGTTACAGGACACTATATTGCCGACCCTCCACCACATTACCAAGAAGTATACAGGCAAGCTTACGACGACATTTGACCGCCTGCATGCTCACGACTTGGTACATTTCGACGAAGGAGATGTGGTCATGGTACGATCAGAAGGCCGAACAACGAAGGCTATGCGGCCATTGTTTGGACCATATGTAGTCAAAGCTAGACACGGCCAACGCTACGAGTTAGCGAACAAGGATGGTTCCGCCCCACCAGAATTCAAGACCAAACCGGTACGGGTGGAACTCCTCCGTTTAGTGCATAGACGCACAGACCCACCAATTAACGAAGACTTATGGACCGAAGGAGGGGTTGAGTTTCGCCATATTATCACACATCGTACGAATGATGAGACGGGGAAATTAGAATACCTGGTGAGATGGCGAGAAGGCGAACCAACGTGGGAAACAGCAGAAGCTTTTGATGATGCCAACGATATCGCGGCCTACCACAAAGCTTCGCAGACACGGACACGTAAGCGCCAACGTGCACAAGTCTAATACTTTATCTTCAATATAACTTTGTTCTCGGATATCGAGCTCAAGCTCTGGAGCATAAACCAGCAACTCTAGCTCCCGAGTATAAACCAGCCACTCGAGCTCTTGAGTATAAAAAAGCAGCGACTCTAGCTCCCGAGTATAAACCAGCCACTCGAGCTCGCGAGAATAAACGGTTAGCACTCGAGCTCGCGAGGGAAAATCGTCAGCGGCTCAAGCTCGCGAGGTTAAATGAGCCACTCTTGCTTCGGAGTATAACACAGCGAAATCAATCAAACAACTCCTTGGGCATTGTTTTGAAACAGCGGGTTAATGGTTTGCACGGTTTCTGCCACTGGCAGTTTTTCTCCGACACAAATACAGTCCTATATTGTACTTGCCAAACTCCTATATGCTGACACAGATGAACAGTAGCTTCAAGAATTCAAACACGACGGGTCGCTCGAGACGTACACATCAGGTCCTCTAGCTCTCTGAGGTAAAATGCCAGCACAATGCTCTAGCTCTCTGAGGATAAATGCCAGCACAATGCTCTAGCTCTCGAGGATAAATGCCAGCACAATGCTCTAGCTCTCGAGGATAAATGCCAGCACAATGCTCTAGCTCTCGAGGATATTGCCAGCACATAAGGTACTATGCTATTCTTATCATCTCTGAAACTGGCACACTGCTTTGTTCAGTGCTTCAGTTTGGGGGGGGTTGTGGTCAGAATACAAGTACTTATATTTATTTGATTATTTTAGGTTTATTACAAGTTTTACAGTTTATCAGAATAATCTGATAAACTGGGTTTTAGGTTTTGCAGGTTTTACAGCACATGACTAATGACTCATTTAAGAGTCAGTCATTTTAGGATTACTGTTTATAATTACTAATAAATGAACAACGTCCCCCTCCCTGAGGAGGGAGAACGTTGAGATACAGTTATCTCGCGTATACTTACTACAACATTCCTGATCAGGATATTCAATCTGAAGCGGCACAGACATGCTACGATGTCTGGAGAATGACACCTATGAGTCTCAGACCACAATCAATAGATATAACAGAGAAAAGCGAGCTTAGAGAACTATTACTACGATATAGGAGATTAAGATTGTATAATGAGACCAAACCTGGGCGAGATAGAGGCTTGAAGATAGATTCCATTCTACTGTTCAATCGAGGAGGAAATAAATTGCAGGGAAATCAATGATGTTCCATAAACATTCGTATTTATTCAAGCTTTAGAATTCTGTCACAATACCATCTCCATTTCCGAATATATTCGCTCTATTCCTTGTATCATTTTAATCATCTCTCCTCTTCATTTCAGTATCACGATTTATCATTGCAACTTGCCAGTTATGGCTTCGTGGTTTTAGATTCACAAAGCCACGTACACACTGGGCTGGTTTGTCCGCCAAAACTATCTCAGATGCTGCTATATACCTTCGTTTTGTGTAAAAGACAGTATAATTCTCCAGCTCTTCCATAGTGTGTTCAATATTGCACCTCTTGCGTGCTACGTTGCGATTGGCAACAGTACGTCTTCGCTCAAAGATGATTTGATTGTTCTGTTTTTTTCTCGGGGTCACAATGCAAACTTTATTCATTTCCATTTCATACCTATCCGTTAGACCTTTATCATACATGTATTTGAGCATAGCATCATACCTCATGAACGAGTGTATACCATTGTCGGCGGCAGCGCCTGGAAAGACAGGAGATACGTGGCTGAGGTACGATGCTGTATCAGTGATGACGTTATGCTTCATTGTTTCATGTTCTTTATAATCGGAATGTGATGCGTCATGCAATGATGGGCACTGCGCAACAGATCTTCCATTACTCGCTCTGTGGCGTCTCCGATGTATATAGCACTGTCTCTTGTACCTAAAGCAGTCTTCGTTCTTGGGGCATGAACTGCTTGGCCCTCAGCTGCCAAACAGAATGACATTATACTATCAAATATATCAGCACATACATATACCCAAGCTGGGTACAATTTCCTTGTAGTGGACTCACTAATTCCAAATTCGTCTGCTGCTTTGGTCATTTTAGCACGCATATAACGTAGTACATATAGAATGAACACGAACTGTTCAAAAGGTGCTAATGCGCGCGTGCACGTCCGGTTTCCAGGCACAGCTGCTTCTGGTTGTAAAATCTTGTGGCGACGATTCTTCTTCATCTTTAGTGTTCTTGCTTCTGGCCAAGTCTTTGGCTACTAAACCCTTACAACGCTTAACACACACGGCATCCCATAACTGTAAACTCTCGCATCTGCCCTTATAGTTAATTATCTTAAATAATTGTTCTACTAGCTCAAAGGGTTTCTTCCCAAGGTATTTTTAACATTTTCTGCCACTATTATCTGCAAGTGTTTATGAATGCTGATGGCTTATGTGTTATCACGGCTGTCTGTTCCAGTGTGAGCATCTGAAGTTCATGAACAGTACGATGGAATGGTGTTATTTCAATGTTTCTTCCACTGCTCGTAGCTGTGAGTATTTTATTATTACGTAACAACTGCATGCGAGCTCGATTAGAAGGTGTGACTGTAGACCTAGTCGTTGTTTTCGGTTGTAAGTGAACTGAAGTAAACGACGTCATAGCCCCGCGTACGAGAGTCTTTCGTTTCTGACTGTTCTTAATATATTCAGGGGGAAGTGGTGATTAGCAATGCGATACTTCCTTTTTGATGTGTGATTGCATAAGTCCGATATGATCTGTTTCTTTTTCTTCTGATAGTGCACAACTATTTCTACCCAGCTTATCGCCCTCTTTCTATATCTTTGGCCACGGAGGACAAGAAAATAACCTCCGTGGCGTAGATCTCAACCACACACGGATCCATAATTTGTACATACCCTGGACAGCTTGAAGTATATTACGATTTAGGCCCGTCGTGTATATCATTACCTCTATTCACTAGTTGCTGTAAGGGGAAGTGTCGAGCGTTGATAAATACACTTTTATGTAACGTTCGGCGCTTGGCCATAGCCTTCTGCCATGTATCTTCGTTCCCGTGTGGTTGTATTATTTCTATCCATCGAAGCGCAATGGCATCATCACTCAGTGGTTGTCTAATCTTGCGAGCAGTACGATTCAAACATCCTTTCAGTTCCCATATACAGCTCTGCTTGGACGCTTTCTCTTTCTGTGGGATGCGCCTTGTACTCGACATGGTTGCTAGTGTGAAATCTAATGATATTTAAATAAAAGCAGCTCACTACGTGATCGGAGCGCAAAGTGATCTCGCCTTTTGATGGCAAAGAGTGGGGCTTAATTGCATCGATGTGCTTACTGGAAAGAAGGTAGTCTAATTAGGCTATACAGTGCTACGACCCACATCGCATGCGTGTTAGGTAGCGATACCCAACAACATCCCGACGCTACGAAAGCAGCTTTAATCCATTATCTCCGCACCAAGCGGGAGGCCCGCTGCAAACATGAACGAGCGCCAAAAATTCTTGACCGCAGCATGGATGCACTACTGATCCCACTTGTCAATTCCACTAACGCAGACATCCTCCAATCTACCGCGGATCGTCTCCAGAAGGCTTACCAAGCAAAGCATAATGCAAACCTCTTCTCAATTAACCCGCAAATCCCGGCAAACGCTAATCTTTCCTGAACCACTACAGCGACTATGAGAGCCATACCATATGTTCATATATTGTAATATACATACTTGTCATTTGTTGAAATAAATAATATTATCCCTAACAAATGTCAGAAAAAACGTGTTTTGGGCCCCGTTGGTCTTGAGGCTTATAAATATTCCGAAAGATTTTCTTTAATTGAACATACTAAGATTCGAGACACTGACAGTCTGCCAGTCTAAACTGCAGACTGCAGAGTGAAGAACTGCAGAGTGCAGGCAAACGGACAAGTATTTTTTTAATACAAAAATCAAGGCTTTTATTTTACACACGAATGTCTAAAAAAGGAGAAATGTTTCTGTAGTCGTGCGCGGTGCGAGTTTTGACTGGTGCCTCCCTCTCTTGTGTCCGTTTAAGAGGACTCTGAGGAGTAATCTAACTATTCGATACAAAAAATGATAACGCCATAAATACTCTGATTCTATAACGTCATCAGCAAGAAAATCCATTGGCCCTGATCTTTGTTATGAAGCTATTTTCTAATCCAATCAAACGTAAAGCTAAAATATTCATTTTGTGATCCTCTTTTGTTTTCTCTTTTTTATTTAAAAAAAAACAATTAAGAACGCCTCAATGAGTTCATGACTAGAGGTTACACTAATTGTGGTGGCGTGCGTAGGTGGCTATATTTATGGCGGTTTCAAGATTTCTCCACTAAGGGCGTGTCAAGGGGCTCAGATTATTAATGGGATTTATGTTCCGAATTTCTAGGGGGGATGAACCTGTCCATTTGTTTTTTAAAAAACAATGTCCCAAGATAGATTTTCAACTATTTCTTTAAAAATTGCACAAAATTCGTTTACGTACTAACAATCACGAAGCTTGAGCAGTTGAACGAATATCGTAGAATCTAGTACGTATTTAAACCACAAAAGGGAGTTTACGTAGAAAAATACAAATCCCGTAAATCCGATCTGAACGTAAAATTTCTTTAGGAAATGATGCCTTCAAAAATTTGCCCTCGCTCGGATTTATGTTCGGATATATTATTATTCTTTCTATAGATATTTTAAAATTAGCCTCCGCCTATTGGTGTAACAAAAACCCGAACGTAATTCCGAACCCGTTCTAAAGACACCCCTAATTTTATATACATTTGTTACATAGCCGTCTAAATAATACATTCCCCGCAGGGCACAGGGCCACAGGTCCTCAGGGCTCAGACTCAGCGGCTCAGACCTCACTCCTCAGTCCTCACTGTCTCGTGACTCCCGTCGCTAGCCACCGCCGGCCATGCCGGGGCCAGCCGGGCTTGCCCCTTGTTTTGAAACCTATTTTTATCAAAACAAAAAATATATAATATTTTTGTAATTATTTTGTTTCGAAAAAAAACATTTTTTGGTTTTCTACACCCCATCCATATACTAAGGGGAGTCGATTTTTATACTTTTAAAAAAGAACCAAACCTATTTGACTAAATCCGGTTTTGGATATAATCCCAATATTTTTTTCTAGACTTTCTTAAAAAAACAATTAAAAGAATTTTGTGAAGGCGCCAAGTTGATAGCTATATGTTTGTTCACGAGTTATATGTATCGATGAATGAACAGGAATGTGCACGTTCGACCATGCCAAATCTTGGATTTCCGGGTCGCGTATTAAAATCTTGAAACTTTTAAGGGTTCTCGTATATAATAAATATATGTATTATTTTTTCAGAACCCATTATTATGGAAAAGAGGGCATATTTTACTTCTCACACCATCCAAGTACATCAGTTCGATGACACCATTTGGTGTGCGTATTCAAATATATGGCTTCGTTATGATTTATAGACCTTCGTTATACTTACATAACCATAATTAAACCATAATAATGTGCTTTTAATCGTTTGTGGGTGAATATTTAGTGAATTTTGACAAAAAGTTCAGGGAATGAGATTCGTGCAATCGATGGCATTGCACATCAAATGACGTGATTACACTTTTCTTGATTTTAGCAGCTGTAGTTTGCATTACGGTTATAAGAATGCATATACGATATTTTTGGACAATATTTGTACGTGACAACATTGAAACTTTACTAATTATGCTTATTTAGACCCAATGATCGCGTTTTGGAGGATTTCGATGTAGTATAGACTTCCTACGCATAGAAGGTGTTCTACTTGTACTTACGACCTTGGCGCCTTCGCAGATCATTTACAAAATATTTAATCTCGAAATATGCTAAACAAAATTGGGAATAAATACAATTCCAGATGTAGTTAGTCAGGAACGGTTCTTAATTTTCGACCCGATTTAATCCCCTTGGTCATGGATGGGGTATTAAATATTAAAAAGCTGAGACTGTTGTGGCCTTGTGGAAGTTGTGGCCGTGTGGGAGTCTGGGACAGCGGGAGTTGAGACTCGAGACTTGAGACACATGTTGTGTGGGCTGTGTGGCAAGCCGCGAAGGCCCAAGGGGGAAGGGCCCAAGCGGGCTAGGGTATAGCTTTCTGAAAATCGAACAGAAGGCTATGGCTAAAGGGCTTGTAGTCTTGTACATTGTAATCTTTTTGTATGCTTCATGATATTTGTAGATATGCTTTTAGAATCTGGTATGCTTCTTCATGATAAACGTCATGTGGAAACTAGTTTTCTAAGAAGACATGCCTTTTTGAGGCCAACAAAAAAAAAATGAGAAAGAGGCTATCAACATACCAAAAATGTAGCCTCATCTAAAACGTTCACACAACAAGAAGAGAAGTTGAGGCCAAATATGAACATTCTGACGTCTGACAGGGAGTGGATACTTAAACCCTAAAATTAACCCTAAATGTTGATGATTCAAGGGGCTATGTAAAACCACAAACACTAAAACCCTTTTTTTAAATTGTAAACCCTACACCCAAAAGTCCTGAGTCCTAACCCCTGAATCCTGGTGACTCGCGAATCGCGCCATATATCTCGTGAGTCGTCGGCAGTTTTTCTTCTCGGTATGCCATTGGAGTTTGCACAGTTGACAATATATTTTCTTGTATACAACGTACATATGTAGGCCCTCTACTACTAGTACGGAGTAGTAAGGCGTAGGGCCTGGCGCCCTGGCCCTGAGGCCTGAGGCCCTGAGGCCGAGGTCGTGTGCGGCTGAGCGCCAGCGCCGCAGCCCTTCTTCTAATGGGCTGCGGCGTACTGTGACGCCTAAGGCGCAGTGACGCCCTTGCCAAGTTCCTGGTGCTTTGTTAGCGAATCATATTCCATTTGTCAGTGTTTTGAGAAAGTGTCGACTTTTGAACCCCTTTATTGTTGTTTTTTGTTCGAGCCTCTTTTAAAATATTTAATGGGCATGTTTAAGTATAAGAATAAACCACTGAGATACGTGCACATACTTTATTTGAAATGCATACCTTTTAGTTGACAGTGCAGATCACTGATCGTCCGACACCCCTCCGATCACCTAAAATAAATGCAAGTGTTTACCAAAAACAATTGTCTCATTTCTGACCTCACTCATATGAGTTTAGTACGGATTGATATACAACAGAATGAGTAGACGTTTTACTTCTAGCCTATTCACCAACGATGAGCGCTCTGCTTCTCGGGTTCTCATCCTGGTTGGTGTCATCTTTCATTTGTTATGCCTGGCATCTATATTCGATATATACTTTACATCGCCACTCACACACGGCATGCAGCCTGTTGAAATATCAACAGGACCTCCAGCCAAGCGCTTAGTACTATTTGTCGGAGATGGTTTGCGAGCCGATAAGGCCTTCAGCAGAGATAAGAACGGATTACCTTTAGCTCCTTTTTTGGTCGGCAAAGCCAATTCGTATGGAAGATGGGGAGTATCACGTACACGAATGCCAACTGAATCACGCCCAGGTTTGTACATATTTCAATCTTTAATTTTGACATATGAACATGATTGATATATGAGTTTCAATCTACCAGAGTGATCTCAACGGCATCGAAATCTTGTTCGACTCGTGCGGGTATTCAGATCGTGAATTTTTATGAATTGTATATATATATATATATATATATATATATATATATATATATATATATATATATATATATATATATATATATATATATATATTATATATATATATATATATATATATATATATATATATATATATGTATACATATGTATGTATGTATGAATGTATGTATATATGTATGTGATGTATGTATGTGCGTATGTGTGTGAAATATATGTATATGTATGTAGAAAACATATGTATATATATATATATATATATATATATATATATATATATATATATATGTATAGCATGTGCAAATAAAATAAATGTATATATTATATATATATATAACATATATAATAACATATAATGCGTGTATAAATATATATATATATATGCTATATATATATATATATATATACATATATATTATATTGATGATGTGTGTGTGTGTGCATGTGTTGATGTGTTGTGTATGTATGTATATATATGTATATGTATATGTATATGTAATATAAAATATAAATACATATATATAATAAATATATATATATATATATATATATATATATATATATATTTATATATTCATCTATATATTATATATATATATATATATATATATATATTTATCTGTTATATTCATGTCTTATATCTATGTGTACTTGTGTATACATACATAGACCTATATAAAGAATCTTGTTAGCATTAAGAGATTATAATTTGTATTTAAGTATATAATTGACCGTCTAAGAATGTGATCAACGTAACTGCATAACCATAGGTCACGTGGCAATGATTGCGGGCTTCTACGAGGATGTGTCGGCCGTGACGAAAGGGTGGAAGGAAAATCCGGTGGAATTTGACAGCGTATTTAATCAAAGTCGGTGAGTTCACGAATGTATGGGTGCCGTATGGGAAATGAGTACCTCGAGTATGAGAACCATGGTTGTCTGTGTAGTTCCAGCTACGAGCCCGCCTTCGTCTTCTGTTTTTTTATCATTTTTCCGCAATGTCTTTACTTGTGGTTCTGCAGGTACACCTTTGGCTGGGGGAGTCCTGATATTGTGCCCATGTTTACGTACGGACCGGGTCTGGACGATGGTCACGTTGCCGCGCATACCTATCCAGCTGACTTAGAAGAGTTTGGTGGTGAGGAGGATGCCTCTAAGCTAGACACATGGGTGTTTGATCGCGTGCGGGAGACTATGGAGCGCGCGGCTGTGGATCCTCAAGTGGCCGAACAGATGTATTCAGATAAAGTTGTTCTGTTCATGCATTTGCTGGGTATGTTTTGGGGAGAGATTCCGTGGTGTTATGTGGGACATCTGGGATCGGGTTCAAAGCATCGCAGAATTTGGGGATACAGCTTTATTCGGTGAAATTGTTCTGTTTATATATGGTAGAAGTTTTGTATTGGATGTACGTCGTATGGAATCATGTGTATGCATCTCAAGGTGTTGGTATAAACTTATCCGATTATGCACGATGAGTACTGATGGGATTAAATCGTACTTTTGCACGCACAGTTATTCTGTCGAGTTCGTCATATACTAATTTTTGTAGATACATTCGGTCAATAGTAGACGCATCCTGCACTGCTGTGTGGCATGTAACAAGCTCGTGATATGTGTGCTTGTGTTGCCTTGCATTTGTTAAATCTCGTCGACTGGCCTGGCCTTTTTCAATCGGACGAAAGACTTGTGACGAGTAGTTGGTAACACAGCTTGCGGCATACACATAAACATTCTCGTACGCGATGTAGGTATTGACACCAACGGACACACCCACAGACCGTTCTCGAAAGAATATCTGGATAACATAAAGTTGATCGACAAGGGTATAGAGAGGATCACAGAAGAGATCGAGGAGTTCTACGGACACGACGGACAGACAGCGTATGTATAGCCTCCACCCGCGTTCGTTACAGGGTATTGGGGAAGATGGTATCCGCTTTTGAAATTCACTGGGTTTCCACTAGTGATTAAGCGGGATGATTCTACTAGTCATTCTCTGCTAGCTGGTCTATATACGGTGATATAATCACCTGTGTCGGAAGTCGCCTCCAACCAAGGAGACTGTGGTATCTTCATCGGAAACACCTATCCTTAATACCTAAACAGGCAACTTCTAGTCCATGCCAGACGTGCTTTGATTACTAGACTGTACCTGCGAGCGCAGTAGGCCACACCTCCCATCACCGGAGAACCCATCTCTGATCATTGTCCAACGTTTGCCATATCGGAAAGCCCTTCATCTCCAGAACCCATCTCTGATCATTGTATGTACGCAGATACGTCTTTACTGCGGATCACGGGATGAGCAACAGAGGGTCACATGGCGGAGGCCATCCAGACGAAACAGAAACTCCCATTGTGTGCTGGGGTGCGGGCGTGGCTAATCTCGAGAGTAGCGCTGCTAGCGAGGTATGTCACTACAGTCAGAAGGATCGAGAGTTCTGTAGAGCCCCTTCACTTGGAGTGGTTGATACCGTTTGTGTGAGACACCTCCTTTATAGGCTTGGTTTGTTTATGATAGCTAGTAGTGTCGTCTAGAGACTCCCAACTTGGAATGGTTGATACAGTTTGTGTGAGACACCCTTATATAGGCTTGTTTGTTTATGATAGCTAGTAGTGTCGCGGATGTGTTAGTTGTGTTAAGTCTGAGGAGCCACTGGCTATGAGGTGTTCCATTTGTACGGCATCATATACACAGATTAGAGTTTTATATGCAATCATTCCTTGTGCATCAACAAGGATGCTTCTGATTTGCTTCACTAGACGAACTCACTCAGGTATGCTACGAGCAAACGTCTATTCACAAACACAGTACTGCATACTAACGGCATAGTTTACTGTTCTATTGAACTTAGAATAATGCAACCCTTCCACTCCTTCTTGACACCACAGATGGTGTTCGATAACCTCCTCAGCGCTTCCCGCCGAATCGACATTGAACAAGCGGATGTCGCCCCATTAATGGCTTCCCTGATCAACGTGCCGTTCCCAATGAACTCGGTAAGTGGCCAATGCACTCACGATTGCGATGTTCAACTGTCTGCCTTGCTACGATCTCTATATGAATTCACACATGATTGCGATGTTCAACTAGATGTACTACTACGATCTCTATGTGAACTCACACATGATTGCAATGTTCAACTAGATGCATTACTACGATCTCTATATGAAATCGATGGTCGTCCAGCACCCCAAGTAGGCGTATATGTAGCGATTCTCTCGCGCTAAACTCTCATCCGTTGGTGGCTATGTTCTGTATCGAACCACACGCCCAGAGAGAGGGCGTAACCGTCCTTTGTCGAATATATGCAATTGCGCTCGCTGGGGCTATAGACATAAACGCCTTGTGTGTACCACAAGAAGAAGTTATAGTAGGCCTTACAGACATCGCATAGATCCCTAGGGTCAAGGCAAATACACCGACCTGACCCACACGGTTTACTAGTCTGTATCCACCTATGCCATGGTACTGTTGAATAGACGATCCAACCCATCATAAGGCTCATCAAGTTTTATACCTATACATACTTCAGTGCTACCCACAAAAAGGCTACCGCCTATACGCCCACCTCTCAAGCTGTTATGCTTTACCATGTTATTGTACCATTTGAAATCCCGTTTTTGAGCCTGCACGTACCTCACAAGTTGTTGTGTCGTATCATGTTGCATTCTCTCGCATTCATTCGCAACAATGGTCGCCCCAGAATAGCTCTCACCCATTCAATGGCGCTTGGTATTGCCTCAGGTTGGGAAGCTGCCAATCGAGTACCTGAATGTGACCCAGGAGCACAAGGCGAGGTCTCTGTACGCCAACTCGCTACAGATGCTGCGGGTGGTGGAAACTGCCGCCGCCAACAGAGAATATACGTCACTGTACTTTCAGCCATTCCATGAGTATGAGTACAATTCTGACGATAGTATGTGAGTTGAAAGTGTGTGTGTGAAGACGTAATTGGATTTTTAACAGTGCCTGTGCGAGCTCGAAATTAGTAAGTAAAATAGAATACAGTTCATATATCACACAGCTTTGCCTTTTTATCAGTAACATGTACAAATGTGCAGATAGGGATCGAGTTTTATTTATGTCTGTGTGTATTGGATAGTCGATCTTAAACTACTTACTTGATTCATGTTGTCGTACGTTCGGAGTGAGCTGGATTAGACTAAAGCCAACTGTGGCCAATGCACTGATATACTATGCGTAGTCGGTTTATCTCCCATTTAGTGGGTATGAACAGAAAAGAAATCATCTACAATGATATTATATCAGCCTGTAATCGGCGCAGTATGTACACGCCTTAGAAGGGTGGCATACTCAGGCCTTTCAGAATACGTACGAGCACACAAACCGCATTCATCATCAAACACCACAAGGAGTCCGCAGAGGTTATTCTACGATTCTAGTCGTGAGTTGTTCTATAGGATTGCAACTTTGTTTTATGCACTTATAATCTATACTGCATACCTCACTCCATAGGCCTAGGCATGTCGGTGCCCATCAGCGCAATGGACGAATACACAACACGCATTGAACAACTCATCGCAACAAGTCAGTATGAACTGGCGCTGCTAACAACCGACCGCTTCATCAACACACTCCGGAGTGCGTACAGGTAGTGTGTTGGTCTCAACCTTTTTTTATCAACACGTCTTGCCATCTACTTCAAATCCTAGCATTTCTACAAGAGAGTATTGGGATTTTCTATGTGTATGTAGCTTCTCGTCAACGGTCGCTTGTGGCCCCCACTCAATTGTGCTTGCTTACCTGTATGGACACACACAGATACTTCCAGACCTATGACCGGCCATTCCTGCAGAGCTTGATTGTCGTCTCGTACTTTGGATGGCTGTGCCTGGTGTGCATGTTCGTAGTGTACCACTACACTCCCGTGTGCCTCAGTCGGCGGACTCAGAAAACAAAGCAGAAGGTGTGTGCACTGAGTGACCTCTCTGGCCAAGCAACCTGCAGTCAATCGTGCGTACCTAAACACCACCACTACTTTCTTCGCTGGTTTGACTGGCACTGGCACTAGTGCTGTTTCCAGCTCCCTCGCGATCACTCATTGCACACATCTTCTGTCTCCAATACCCAGGGCGCTGTAACGTACACCATGATCAACTACACAGAGTCCATTGAGGCCCGGGTGCAAACTATCGAGTGTTACTGCACCGTGCTCATGATCATTGCGGCCGGCCTGGTGCTGTATCAACATCTCCCGTACCACTTTGTAAGCTTATATTTAATACAGATATTCGTATTTTTGTTTGCTTATTGAAGCTCGTGTCATGACCCGCTATTCTAAACTCATGGCTACCTGATACCGATCCAATTTCTTTATTCGTGACGTCTCACAAGCCTTATTGTCAGCGCGGGAGGCTTGTTAACGCAATGCAGCCGATGGTGTCAGTCTGATTGACGAATAGTTCAAATTTAGCCCATACAGTCCCACCACAGGCAACATATGCCCTGTATCTCAGCCTGGATCATACACGCGATGTCCCCTGTACCCGCCTTATACTTATTTTTTGTGACAGTGCAACAAAGTATGGCTCAAGCCAGCTCGTTGCTTCATATCTGATTGTTATTTTATTCTTTGTCATGCGTATCTGTAGATCCTGTATTCGGTTCTGCCCTTCAAGTTCTGGGGTCTTGTCATCGCGCATTACGACATCCTGGTAGATATGCGAGACTTCATGGTGCTGCAGAAAATGTGGTCCAAGGTAAGCGCATCCTCCACACCTTTGGACTATTCGAGCCCTGCCCCGATTGTTGTCCATTCTTTCTCCTAAAGGACTGGTAGATAGCGCTACAAAGCTGGTTTTCAGCGTATCACTTTGGTTGGCAAACAAACATCTCGTCCTTTGGTTTTGGGTTGCGAGTCGGGCTCGGTTTAAGTTGCAAGCAATACTATCTCAGACTGTAGTCCACTCATTGGAACTGTCTACTCGAACTTATACACTCCGGACTGTAAAACAGCGTCCCTCGTGGACATGTGTATATCTCTACCTCACAAACACCTCACATACACCTCACATTGGCTTGTCTACCCCACAGACCTTGGTGGTAGGGGTGGCTGTGCTCCTAGGCCTGGAGGGTTTAGTGGCGGTGTTCTTCTACCGGTGGATGCTGTCGCCTATGCTCATAGTCGCCGGCGTAGTGTGGCCGTACTACGTCTCTACCGATCCCACTCCAAGGTATGTTACTATTGTTGTTGTGCACGTGTAGGTGTAGTTCATTGCCATGTCTCGTCTAGTTTGTAAGATCGTTATCTTTTACGTTTGTAATTGGAGCTCTTAGTTGGCACAGTAACTGTTGACTTTGCCCCATTTGCTGCAGACAGAAGTCTCTGTTGCTTGCCTGGGCCACGATCTGTACTGTGAATGCAATCTTCCCTCTGCTTCCCGTCGAGAAGCACAGCGAGCCCTACATCATACTCGCGATGGGTGGTGTGCTGGTGGTGGGTATAGTCGCATGGGCGAATTACACCACCCGCGCGGATATGACAGCCAAAGCTCGCACTACCTTGTACGCACAGGCTGCCATTCTGCTTGTGTCTCTGGGCATACTTGTGCACTCCTCGCACCATCTCAACAACAAGCTGAAGGTACCGCTACTCAACCGGGCGTGGACCTGGGGTACTATCCCGTACGCGCTTCTCGTACCTCTCAGCGTACGAAACGAACGGTGCATGGCAACGAAGATCGTCACGGTGTGCTCGGGGTTTGCCGCCCCATTCTTCATGCTGAGTATAAGCTATGAGACCGCCTTCTACGCGTGCATGTGCATCACCATGTTGCTGTGGCTGTCTATAGAGGAGACATGCGCTAGTGCTGACTCAGATTCTAGTAGCGCTACATCACACACCGGCATGAGTGCGCCGGATACCAAACCCGGGCCCGAGTTGAGCGTGCACCGCAATAGATCAGGACAAGACGAACAGTTTGTCAGCCTTGGGGACTTTCATGTGGCCTTTTTTTTACTTGTACTTCCTACTGTACGCGTTCTTTGGCATGGGTAACATTGCCAGTATCAGTTCGTTCGATCCGTCCTCGTGCTACCGGTTTATGACGCTATTCTCCCCGTTTGTGATGGGAGCGCTGATGATTGGCAAGGTATGCGAGAACTCAATGCACAAGCTGATGGATGCGATCAAGTCCTTTTTTTTTTACTGCCCATGCACTCTGAATATGGGCACGAAGTGACGGGAATGCGTGACTGTGTGGATACAATTTATTTACATATATATTATATTATATGTGTTTTTACGCACAAACATATATATAAATATATCTATCTATCTATCTATCTATCTATCTATCTATCTATCTATCTATTTATCTATATATATATATGTGTGTGTGTATGTATATATATATATATATATGTGTGTGTGTATGGAAAGATATATATATATATATATATATATATATATATTTATATATATATATGTATGTGTGTGTGTGTAGCGTAATGAAAGGTACCAAATTTGATCGCTGGTTTGTTGCACAATATTCAGACAAATTGTGAAAGTTTGTTCTGCACAGCTACCTACCAGTCACATCACATATCTCCAATACGATTCGCTCTCAATTTATATACCCAAACCATCGGATCATCTCAAGATTCTTATCCCCCCGTCAATCTCACTACATATCTGCTTTCCACAGGTGCTCATACCGGAGGTGATGGTATCGTGCACGCTACGAGGGGTGTCTGCTGCGCGGAGAGTGCCGTCGACGGCCCTGTTTCTGATAGTCGTTGCCATGTCTGACGTGATGTCGATCAACTTCTTCTTCTTGGTCAAGGACGAGGGCAGTTGGCTGGAAATAGGTAGAGTGTGTCGATGGCCCGTTGTGTCCCGTGCCAGTGTATTGTTGCACGGTGTGCGTTGCATACGCGCCGTGGGCCTTCGCGGTTTAATTTCAATTCATTGTTTTGAGGTTTTGTCGTTCTTACTAACTACTTCAGTCGCTGTCGGTTGTAAATGGCACACCTGAGTCTCTCACATACAGAACAGGGAGAGCTCTCAATCAAGAGACACTACTCACTGCAGACTAATTTCAATGCTTTCTCTGTCTACGTTTCGCTGTACGCCCTTTGCCCCTCTGCAGGCACCAGTATCAGTCACTTTGTAATCAACAGCGCAGTGATCATCTTCCTTCCGCTGTTCAATCTGATTGGAGATATCTACACAAGCGATCCCAAGGAGTCCCATCGCTCACACAAAAAGACGGCGCTCGACTAATCGATTTCCACAACGGCGCTTTTTTATATTTATATATATATATATATATAAATGAGGGCTTATATATATATATATATATATACAAATGAGGGCTTATATATAAGCCCTCATTTGTTCCAATGTTATAGCAACGGACAGTGGTCTGACGTTCTACTCAACACTCTCCTCACAAAGCGTGCAGAGTACATCACAACAGTTGGAATCAAATCTCAGATGTAGCATTCCAATGTGCAGCGATTGACCACATACCCAAGGGCAACTGCATACGACAGGTGTGCTGACATACGTAAAGATGCCCACGTGGGGTGTATGAAAGATAAGGTTCACGAAACGGGGCGTATAAAGTACCGAACACTGCCCACACAAAACTGCGATGTACACAGTTTGGGGTAAGTACGCACAACCTAACAACAGAAAAGGCTGATCTCGGCATAGAATTGAGTGGTCTCTGATAGAACAGTTGCGATCCACGATTACGGATTTATTCTGATTCGGTACAAAGGTATCTAATCTCAGCTCTGTTTGCAGCCGAGTTGATGTATATTACTAATTATTGCCTGCACGCCTGGTGCGGGGCTAGTACGGTGAGGGAGTATATATATGTATATATGAATCCCTCATATAATTATAGTCTATTACAGCTTAGACAATGAGGCTAAAACGGCACTCCGGAACCAGTCCTGGTACATCAGGAACGAGGACACGTGACCACCGTCGACAATGTGTATCTGAGACCCGTCAAAATGCGACTGTGAAGGAGAATTGCGAAACAAGGATATGTCATTAGGCTTCGAGTTCACAAGTTAAGAGTCAGCGATCTTGTGGAATTCGTACGACAATGATCTTGTCGTTGTGATTAGATCAGTACTATAACGCCGTGCGTACTATCGCCATAGAGCGGCGCAGCCCCAGCCGATTCGCCAATGGTATCAACACATCTATTGAGGGCAACCGTCCCATAGTAACGCCCGCATGAAAGGTGTGAGTGCCAGCAGTGTACTACCTAAACACACTGCGCCACAAAGCACCAAGCCGGTGCGTATCTCCAGTGAATAAAGTCTCGCAGAATCAAATTCAACATACAACACACTCGAACACACTCACGCTGCCCAACTAGTAACCCGTCATCACGTACAACAGCTAAGCTTACCTGTAATCGGCTCGCTGAATCGAGTGAAACATAGCGATCATATCGTCCCACAACAAAGACGGCCGCGTCGGGCCTCAGCGGTTTTGGAAACCTGGTGACGTCGGTTATGCTGAAGGCTCGCTCCAGGCGCAACCTGGTGGCCTCGAGTTCATTCTCGTAGGGCACTGTGGTCAATAGTACAATAATAAATCCATATAAGCAAGCGGTGTCTTGGATGTGTACCCGAAAGAAGAATTAGGACTTGTTTGTACAAGTGTTACTGTGGTCAAAAGCACAATCAGTGAATCCATATAAGCAGTGTCTTGGATGTGTACCCGAATGAAGAACCTTGTTTATCACATGGGGCCAAATTGAGTTGCGGCAATTGATGCTCATTCCGGCTTATAAGATACAGAACAAATCTAGATACAGAATCTAATAGTACACCTGTACGTGAAAGTGCATGATTCATAGTGCTTGGCCCACACAACTATGTAACCTCCCGGCTATCAGATAAAGTTTATGTACCCATTAAACGCACACAACGCACATGCCCATCGCATACCAGTTCATGGCCCGTGTGATGCCCACTACTAACGTCAGATAAACGCCTGTGGTTGAGCGCAAAAACCTCAAGGGTCTCACGGATTGTTGTCGTTTTGCACGACAGGTGAGTGTCTTGGCCATGCCAAACACAGTCCACTGAAAGTGCGATTCGTTCGTGATGCCCCCTGCGGCACATAACCCAACAGTGCCATCGACCACGCCAATTCGATCAATTGGGGAGCTCAAGGGCGTGATGCATATCTCATGCGCACGCCTTGTCACGTACGAAATAAATACACTCTGGCGCACTCCTCAGTCCATCCAACACATGAACAGTAGTCTTGTGTCTTACCACGTACTCTATATTATCGCACAAGACAGACAACTCTCGCACTGTCATCCACCAAACACATGACGTCACACTTTCATCCAACAAACACATGACGTCACACTTTCATCCAACAAACACATGACATACCATTCACATCGTCTAAACGGCCATGCTCGGATTGAAAGCTCACGGGTCTGATGAAGTCCCTCGGTGTGCGGTACAGTCGCGTGCCCTGCCACAGCGGTCCGTTGCAGAAGGGCTCTGACGCACTGTGTGGTGCCAGATGAGGCGAGCACGCCACCGGCTCAGGTGATACGCAGGCTACCTGTGCGTGCAAGCCATTGTGGTGGGGGGGTTGTATGAAAGGTGTGGGTGTGGGTGGGGTGTGGGTGGGGTGAGATGGTATGTCACATGACGGGCCCTCGTTGCGACCTACTTCCACAGATTGATTCTGGATAATACATATCGGTCATGTAGCTGAGCAAAGGACGTGACGTGTAATTGATTGTACGTACAGGCGTCCAACTATGCACACCAGGTGAACGGTTGGTCCTGCCCACACCCAACGGCGATACGAGCATGAGGCGGCATGATACCGCATTCACCTCTCACGACTGCAGCACGACGCAAGCGCACCATTGCTACAACTACACAAGAAAGGCGGGATATTTAGAACGCCAGTGAGGTGGTTCTTTTGCACGCTATGGAGTATGCATGCATGCATCGAATGGTGACACTAGCACGGATACCTACCATTGCAGCATGTACTCCTCCCATGGAGAAGCCACTGACACACGACCGGTGGTAGCCGTTGTGCTTCGCCCACCTCAAGAGATGGAGACTCTCGGCAATGGTGGTGAACCCCAGCACAAGCAGATCACACACGTGCAGCAGCTTGGAGCGTACCTAGGGAGTGAGTGATACGAGGTTATAGAAGTTATACAGCAAGTAGCTTGGAGCGTACCTGTGGAGTGAGAGATACGAGAATATAGTACATGTACAGTAAGTCCGGAAAGCCGTTGGCGGACCTCGCGACTGGATGGCTACCACCGCCCTATAACTAGATGGAGTGTGATGGATAATGTGTAGAGATATATGAGTGCGAGTCGACTCTACGCAGGTAGTGGACGGGTATGGATGTGCTATCTAGGCATACAGCATTTGAGACCGGCCACAAATACAAATGGATAAGAACATGAAATGCATCATAAATATAAATTATCATTCACGGAAAACCCCCAACAGAAAAATTGAACTGACATTGAACTGCGGGAAAGGTCCATGCACAGACACACAATGACAAACAATTATCGTAGAAAAGGCAAGGAGGCTTGAATACAGACAAACAACCACGGTTCAAGCACGCAGACGCAGTAGATCAGGTACCATACCTGTCGTATCGGTTTGCGCCTGCCGTAGTAAGGGGATTCGAGTATCACAGACGCGACCCCGTCGGCAACTAGCGGCAAGGCAATGAGATGGCGCCTCATAAAGCCGTGGTCACCCGTGCCAGCCAAATGTATAGTTAGATCTGCCGCATAACGCGTCGCAACGATTAGGTGCGAGGATGAGTTCAGTGACGTGCTTTCATTGAATATACAATAGTACACCAATAGGCCGTCCCACTACTAGTCAGTGTGGTGGTGCACATCAGTGAGGGCAGAGTGTCAGTGTATGTCTCGATCTCGTCTCAAGGTCTCTGCATGGCAGAGCTAAACACACGGACGTCTCGTAATAGTAAGCTGAGATGTAGTGTAGTACTGTGCTGGAGCAGCTCGAATAGCATCCTTGACATCTGTACTATTTTATAAATGATCTCGCTATGACACATGCTTCCCCTTCAATGGGCAGAATGGTTGCAACCATTCCCTTGTATCATAGGAATACAAAGATGCGAGGGGTAGATAGTTCGCAATAACTCTACAGAAAACTTATAGATCACACTCTTTCACTACCAGGAACTTAAATACAAACAAACCGGATGCTATACCATAACCACCTCAGGAGTTAAACGTTAATTAGACGTACTTACACACCTGGATTGGCACAATGCCGTGGACGGATGAGACGTACATGTGCTGTCCGTGATTCGATGGGCAGCCACTCGCGCACTCTACCAAACACCGGTGTATCAAAAACGCCATGGAATACATCATACACAGTGTCTTGGTAGGATCCAGAGAACTCGAGCTTCCAATCGATCTAATAAGGTGGAGAATAGGCGATTGAATGGATGGGTGTGTGTCGATTGGCGAAACCTTACAATTCCTTAGATACAGAATGATATCATAAGTACAATTATGAGCGATGCGAGAGTGAAGTATGCATTGCATAACAATACGAACAATAACGAAAACCCAAACTCGACTACGGTCAGGCGGCATTATATATATATTTATATATATATAACACAAACACACACATATATGTATATATATATATATATATATATATATATGTGTCTATCTATATATATATATATATATATATATATATATATATATATATGTATATGACATATTATATATATATATATATATACATATATATATGTATGTGTGTATATATATATGTATATTGTATATATACAAAAACCACCACAACAACATATACACTATATGTAATATATATTATTATTGATGTTATATATACATATATTATATGGTATATATAATGTATGTATATATATAATATGTATGATATATTATATATGAATACATATATATTATTGTGTATAATATCAATATATTATATATACATTGTATAACATTGTATTATTGTACATGGTATAACATATAATATGCCGTAATGCATATATCACATATTACACACACACATATTATTGCTATTGCACGTAACATGTGTCATGCTACATGCCACATCATACACATGTATTGCTGGTCATGTAATACACAATATGGTATCACCAATAATGTATGGTGTATTATTATTATTGTTACATATTAGGCCATACATTATTATGGTTGCATATATTATGCATGCATGCATATGTATACATATTATAATGTATTACACATTGTATGCATATGTTATATATATATTATATTATATTATATTATTATTATTATTATACATATATATGTATATATATATATATTATATTATATATATATATATATATATATAATATATATTATGTATATATATATATATATATATATTATATCATATAATATATACATACAAGAACGATAATCATAAGCACAATTATGAACGATGCGAGAGTGAAGCTATGCAATTGCACAAACAATGCAGAACAACAACGAAAACCCACACTCGACTAAGGTCAGGCGGCATATATATATATATATATATATATATATACATATATGCGTGTGCGTGATGTGTTGTTTATTTTGTTTATATATATATATATATATATATATATATATATATTATATATATATATATATATATATACATACATATATATATAATATTGTGATGTGCGTATGTACGTGTGTGCGTGTGGGTGTGTGGGTGAGTATATATATATATATATATATATATGCATTACATATATATATACACATATATATACGCATATATATATATATCTATCTATATATATTATGTGTGTGTGCGCGTGAGTGAGTGAGTGAGTGTGTGTGTATGAGATGTGTGTGTGTGTGTGTATATATATGATGAGTGTGTGTGCGCGTGGGGCGCGCGGGTGTGTGTCCGTATAAGTGTGTGTATGTGTGCGCATGTGCATGCATATACATATATATATATATATATAATATTATATTATTGTGTGCGTGCGTGCGTGTGCGTGCGTGTGTGTGTATGTGCGTGTGTGTATGTGTGTGTGTGTGTGCGTGTATACATATAAATATATATATATATATATATATATATATATATATATATATATATGTATGTGTGTGTGTGTGTGTGTGTGTGTGTGTGTGTGTGTGTGTGTCCGTGTGTGTCTGCGTGTATATATATATATTTATATGATTTTTTTGTGTTCGTATGAGTGCATGAATATATTCATAATCATAAACATTTTAAAATAAATTTACGAGATACTTGCGCAATAAACCATGCATACAGAGATAATAAATACCTCGAGAAGTACCCTACATATAGTTGTAGGAATATGATGGGAAAAAGTACGAAACCTTCACGTAGGTAAGTACATATACCAATATACAGCACAATATATATCTATCAGTAAAAATATCCTTGCACGCCGTCTATCCAACTATAATGAAGTTAAATACACGTGTCGTAGACAATATTGAAAGAATAAATTGGCATAGCCCACCGTCCATTTGACATAGTGTTACGATATGCATCGCACGCTACCTCCCTAAACAATTGCAATAAAGAAATACAGTAGACAACATAGACAGAATTAATTGGCATAGCCCACCGTCCATTTGACATAGTGTTACGATATGCATCGCACCCTACCTCCCTAAACAATCGCATTAAAGAGAACACGCAGAAAATAAACATACCTCCAGCAGTGGGGAAGTTTCAATGGACGCAAGCATCTCATCGCCGTCTTTCTTAAAGTCCACTACATCTAAATTACCCCAACCCGCATCAAAGAACGGCGTGATCAGTTTCTGGTTCATAAATAAGCCGTATGTATCATCTATCAGTTGTCCTACTGCCGCCCCGGCCTGGGGCCGTTCCTCTAACCATTTCACCAGACGAGGGCGTTTGTTGATCAGTTCATTCAATTGGAGTGTTTGTATGTGTGACTTCTGGGGAGTGGTCACGTGATTGGCTCGTGTAGTTCGCTTGAGGGAACCACACAAGAGAGGTCCTACACCTCGGATTTTCCTAGCATTCAGAGCCAGGCGTGTCTGCATGTTCACTATACAAGGCAATCGATCTACTAGCACTATTTAGCACTGCCGCACCGGCAAAGGCTCCCTACGTGTGCATCTGAGAAATATATCCTCTCGTGCCGTCAATTAAAAGTAAAGCCTGCAATACATTTTTTTAAATTAAATTTTATCAAAAAAGCATGTCTCAAAAAAATCTGGAAACACCGGACACTAACAGCCGACACCCCGAAATCCCCGATAGGCACAGCCTACTACGGTACTACACCCTACGCCTTACTACGTACCAGAGGCGACAAGTCAACAGCCCCCACTCCCCACTCCCCACTTCCCAGGCCCCAGTATCCAGTCCCTACTTATACTCTGTAGTATATACATATTCATGTATAAAAATAAAGTTACATAGAAAACCAAAATAAAAAAAAAATGAAGGCTGAACGATCACGGATATTTAAAGAACCATTGAGGGCGGGAAGCCGGAAGGCCCTCTGATAGAGATCATGTCTCCGAATATTTATCACGACTTCAAAAGTTTTCTGAGAAAGCTCAAACAGCTCTCTCTTGTGAGTCTTGTCACTCCTTGTGAGTGACTTCAAAGTTGAGACTTGTGAGAGTTGAGAGCAGATAGAGACTTGTGTTTAATATGTATCAGAATTCAGATATGCGAGTCTTGAGACTGTTTCAACTCTCTTGAGTTCAGACTTCAGAGACTTATTATTGTCTTGAGACTTTGAGTGTTGAATTTTATAGGAGGCTATGTATTTAATATGTATGGTTTGATTTTTTATAAATATGTGTATTTATGCAATAAATAAATACTCTCACTTGTGAAGTTGTGTCAGTGTTTAGTGTGTACACATTCGACTATTAATTGTCGACAGACTTTGTGCCTGTGTGGAGATTGTTGGATTGGTGAACTGGTTAAATATGTATTTACTGGTGGAGTGACAGAGATTTGTGGTCTCTCTTTGATTTTTATTCAAAATTTGAACTGGGGCACTGGCCACTGGGCTACTGGACCCTGGGGGCCGTCTGGAGGTTGAGACTTGAGAGCCTGGGGCGCTACCGCGCTGGAGTGGCCAGCACAGCTGTTCTTCTGTAGCCTGTGGGACCGTAGGACTGTAGCCTGTAGGAGTGACTGTGTAGGACTGCCGGGTTATAGGGCAACGCAATAACCAATATTTTTCCACCTGTATATACTATTTTTTCATAGCTCATCTTAACTGTGCTATCTAGTATGTTTGTTTTTTTTGTGCACCGGCCCACGGACTTGACAACAACTTGCTGACGAATGGCCAGCTACGCTAATCGTCTTTGTAAACTTGAATTGTGGAGGTATCTCTGTATCAAAGATAACGGGTCTGACAGTTCGTGTGTCGGACGCATTTTCTCGAGCATATAATATAGTGTTTAGAATTAGAATCATACAGTCTAGCTAAGCTAGCATACCACAATCAGAACAATGCTCACATTTCCGGTGGGATACAATCGTGGGATGCAATTTCAATTCATTCTGACTTCTCATCTTTCTGCACAAGGCAGCATTTGACATGTTTATAATTAGATTGATATCTATTCAGGTACACTTCGCTTAGCTCTCGTCATATGACAAAGAACGACAACAAATTCTATCAATAAACGGAAATGCATACTTCACATCGCCAACTCGTAAATCATGCACATGAAACTTAATTTGGGCAAACACGAACACGAACACGAACCCGAACATCACCCAACATAACGCGTCGCAGGCTCTGACACGTAATAACTATTAATCTTACGCAAACTATCCTTCTCGCTTGGGAACCACGAACCACGATATTCATTGGAGTGCTTTTCAAATCATTCAGTCACTGTTTGTCAGAAGCGAACGACACAACATGAAATTCGAAAACACGAAGCGACGGTTGAACAAATTCTGTACAAATTTTGACATTTCGTCTACAAACACAAGCTTGGAGGGCTAGCGCAGAATCTTGCGTGGGTATAGGCACGTGATTTCCTATAATTGTGCAACAATGTCACGCACATCACTTGCAGGACAATTGAAAGATTGAAGTACTCGCTCAAGGGCACATGGCGCATAATATGGAGACTTTGGATTCGAACCAGGTTCAAACCGCACTTGGAATTGGCCTAAAGTTCACAGGGAACGAGAATTGCGACGTCATCCAACTTGGAAGGAAGCCGGATAACACGCTGTATATTGTGCGGACTGTGGCGATTCCCCACAATTGAAATCCGGTCTCATTCAAGACATTCGAGACTATTTAAGAACAGAACAATCGATTCCTTCCAGCCATGGGATTTATTTGGTCAGGTACAACGATACACACTGCTGGTCTTGCCATTGATCCTAACCATACGTACAGACGGCAACGAGTCTGCGTGTTGTGACCTTTTCGTTAAACATCCGACGGGAAAAACATTTTTAATCAGATGTCAACGGACCTATACAATTTGGGAGGTGAAGGAGAAGTTGGCACCCTATACCAGTGTGCCTGCTTCTCAACTGAGATTGATCTATCGTGGTAAGCAAATGAGGGACGATGATGCGCTCGGTGACCATGATGTGCGAAACGGTGACACACTGCACATCGTTCTGAAACTTCGTGGCGGGAGTTGTTTTCAACAGTTCTCGTTCGTAGATCTGGAGCAAGGAGGAGCCGTGACACGACCATTCTCGAAAGCGGAACCTGAGTTGCGAGTAGCCCGCCCTGGTTCTGTGCTTGGAGGGGGAGTGTACGAATCGAGATTGCGATACATTCTCTCACCAAGTAATTGTTAACATGGGTTTCGCTTGTTTCAATTTTGTACTGGATGCCCACAAATCTTGTTACCCTTTGTGTGACAACCATGTGGTGCCTGCTACGTGTGGATTTAATACCTATTGCTGCTTCTGGTTTGGACTCAAGACAGGTAAAGACCCCAAGATAGCACCACGCAAAATCACCGCACGCTCAATCGAAACGTGTGGCGATGCGTACACTCACTTCCGCGGTGATGCCTCAGGTGTAGTGGTAGTGGAATGGATAAATCTCGTGATCGTGTGCAGACCCTGCGACAGCACTGAGATGAGGTACCTCTATATCGAATGAGAGTACATACATCGTTGCCTGTTTGCACAAAATATTTTCATTATAACGTAGTTTTCAATCGCTTTTATATCACATCGTGTTGACAATCTTAGAACGGCACATGACTGTTGCACCTGGCTTAGCCGATCACAATCAGATCATATTAAGTGCAATATTCGCTGTGCACATAGCTGTAATAAACACACGCATACGGTCGTGTCATTCGGTCACAGAGACTTTTCAGTGTAAAAACTCGTGCACTCCAGCTTGTTCAATGACAGTCTAGAGCTACTATCGTAGCTCGTTGTCAGCTTCTATACATTGACGAACACGCTAAAAATTCGAGACTCCGGGATTTGAGCATTGATTCATGAAATTTCAACTACAAAGTCTGTTGTCGATGAAAGGATACTTCGGGACCTCTCAGTATACACCCAACGTCGATGCTTTGTATGGTATATATATTCCTCAATCTCCAGCGCGTTTCACATAACTTCAGATATCGTTAATCTTTGGTTAAAGAGTCACACTGTTTATGGGCTTAAGCTCGGTAGTACACCAGGTGCGCCATGACAGGGAAAAAATCGCACACACCCATATAGTCTACTGTGTGTCTTTAAATTGATAGGACTTTTGGACGTGCTATCGTCATGCTTTTGCGCCATAGATCGAGCGCGTCGCATGAGCCAGTGACCTGACTCGCACCAACACAATGCTATACCCCAAGCAACAAGCATTCACAGCGTCCACTTGAGACCAAACCAGTTTTAGTGAATGTCGAAAACCTCGGTAGCCCCGCACCCCCCCAGACACAGTAGCATCCAGGATTAAATTCGATTGTTAAGAAAAATAAGATGCGACCCTTGGAGGTGGGTGCTGTTTCGTTTAGGTCACTGATAGGTTGTAAGTGCCAACATCGTTACCTGGTAAGTGTCCGAAGAAGGTTCCAGAACAACAGTAAGAGCTTACAATAGCACAAGCGCTGCTACAGAATCCTCCTGTAAACGATATAAATCTACTCGTTGACATTGAACACGACCGCGAATGCGGTCGTCTCCCGTCATGGTGTACTAAGTCCGTATTTGTTTAATTCTACTCCATTTACACTAAGTACTGGAATTGGCGTCAGGACCGGCGTCAACATTGGTATCTGATTGAGACGAAGGTGTTATGGGAGCTTCTGCAGTGCCAGTAGTTTCAATAGTTTCATTTGCCGGTGTAGTCCCGTTGCGTCCAGCAATTGAGGCTCTTTCAAGGTTCTGCAGCCTGATGCGCAATGCTTGCGTTCTTGCTTCTGTACGAGGACGTGGAAACACAAGTTTAAAATTATTGCTCAAAAATGGTTGAAATAGCACCAATCATCTACATATATGACACAATCACATTAATAGACCATAATCCGCACTTATGTGACAAAACTAACTTGCACTACGAACACAGCACGATGGTACTTCAACACACCTGACACACTCAGGCGTCTAACAACACACTTGACACACTGAGACGTACCTAACTCAGCTGTGGTCGGCAGATGCCCCCCCGGATTGGCGGTGGCCGGAAGCACACGCGCTTGAGCCGCCCCCGTTTGCACACCTAGGGCCTGTGGATTTATAGTCATGATCCCGCTGGCATCTCTAGAAGAAGGGATGCGTAACAGGGTTCCGTTGGGCATCCTACGGTACGCCACCCCATTCCGGATCACCAGGCTCATCTGCACCCGGCCTGCAGGAACAGGACCGGTTGATGGTACTGACACCCTCATAGTACGTCTCTCTGCAGTCGGTGCGCTTGCCTGCACAACAGATACGGGTCGCACATCCAACGCGGCGATAGAGGTTGTACCATCCGTCCCGGTCCTTGAAATGGTTGGATCTGCCCCCAGAGAAGCTTCCGTGGTTTGTTCTGGTAAGCCATCGGTGTGTGGTGGAGAACTAATTGCTGATCCCGTCGGGGTGATCATCGCGTCTGAGACTACTGATGCGGAAGCAGCCGTAGATGTGCTGTCCGGGGCACCCTGTAGCGTGTTGGGATTAGCAGAACTAGCCATCGTTGCCGATAACATGTACTCGACGTCCCTTAATAGAGATATGAGTAGGTTGCCTGTTGTAGGAGCTGGCTGCGGGGTTTCGTCAGGCAAATTTGTGCGCGTGTATATGATATCCTCGCGCATCATAACCCAAATACGCCGCTCTTCTTCAGGTATGTGCGTAGTAGCTATATCAGTGTGCTGTTTTATCATCCTCATCAGACTCAAAAGCAACAGAGTCACATGGTCGCATCGCTTGACATGGTCTACCTGCCCTGTCCGCTGCATGCGGAGGGCCGACAGTACGGTTTGCAGGGATACACAGTCGGCCGCAGGTAACCTGTGCTCCACCAAATGGAACAGCCGCTGGAGTAATGACAAGCGGTTCCCTATATACCGCAAATCCCTACCTGGGACTGGCGCTGCAGTTGACGATGCGGTGCTGGTTAACGCCGGTACAGCTGGTACCACTACTGCCCTTGGCGTAGCTGATGAGACCGTCCCCCTCGTTTCTGTCCGGGTTAAAGGTGCCGGATGAGCTAAATGCGTGGTAGCTGTGGATCCATCCGTCCCCGCAGACACTTCAGTACTACTAGTGCGCGCACTTGTCGCAGGTTGCTCTCTCGCGCTATCCGTGGTAGACGCCCCTTCTGTAAGCCTTGCCTGCTGCACCTGGGAGCTTGTACTTGTTTCGGATTTCTTCAGAATTTCCTGCAGCCTGCGCTTCTCCGCCGCCATCCGAGCATTCAACTCCAACAGCCTGTCCAGAACCTTCTCCTTATCACCGGACGTATCAGCGTCAGTGGTAGTTGGCGCTTTCTCCTGGGCTGTACCTCTGGCATGGTCTACCACCGCAGGGGCAGCTGCACTGCCCAAGGAAATATCAGCAGATCCTACCCCGGTCGCGCTTTCATCGAGGGGTGTGTCTGATGCGTTCGTTGCTATGTCAGACGCGTTTGTGCGCGTCTGCGTCGGATTCTGTACAGTCGATGTCGGATTTTGAGCCGCCGACGTCAGACTGTGCGCTGCCGGTGTCGGATTCTGAGTACCTCTGGCAGAATCGGGTCGGATGGCCGCGCGGCTCGGAGCCTGAGATATTATCCTAATCGTACGCGTGGTCGCCGGCTGTGTCTCTGGGGGCGTGCGTGCGTGCGCATGTGAGTGTGCGTGTGCGTGTGCGTGTGCTGCCTGGGCCTGAGCCCGCGCACACTCTGTTCCGTGGACGTGAGCGTGTCCCCTGCCTGCGGCTGAGCAGGCGCATTCCCACCTGTCGCCGTTGTTGGACTTGTCGCGGCGCGCCTGTTCAAAGTCCATACACGCCTTGTATGCCCAGTATCCCCATCCCCAGTATCCCCACCCCCAGTACCCCCACCACCGCCCGTACCTCTCGCCCGCGAGTCCATGAACGGCACAGGCAGTCGGATACCGTCCGAAGTCAACCACGCCTTGCCCGCCACATAGGGATCGTCTGCTAAGCTGAAGAATGACGCCACTTCTGCGCTCTCCTCCGCGGGGCTGCGCGTAAACGGCAGGATGTTCCGCGACATCGCCGCCCAATCGCTCTGCGCTTGGACGACCGTATCGGACAGTGACAGTGCCTGCGCTGGTTGTGTCTGAGTCTGCGGTGGCGTTGGTGTCTGTGGTTGTGTTTGGGGTACCGATGTACTAGAAGTATCTGCTGCCCCCTCCGGATTATCCGCCAGCTTGTAGTACACACCATTCTGACACGAAAGCGCCAGCACCACACCCGCTCTCAGAAGGTTCATGAGCTGCTCATCCTGGGCCTCGTACGTAGACATGTTTGCTGCGCGTAAACTCTCAGCATCCCACGTGTATGACAAAGGCGGGCCAGGCAAGCTAAACTCTTCGTATGGTACGCACTCACGCTCTAACACGTCCAGCGTCGCTTGCAACACGCTCGCCAGGTTACGCTTCCACGACAAGTACCCCATCGACCACTTGGCCAGCGCGTCAGTCCCGTCACTTGCGCGCCCGCGCGCGGCACAGCGCCGCACGTAATCTCTGGCGTCCGAGGCTAAGGCTATTGACCGCGCGTTGCTCACGTCCACGCCGTGGTGCGTATTGTTTGCGTCGTGGACGGGTGCGTGTAAGTGTGTGTGGCCAGTTTCACGGCCTTGGGCGCTGGCATAGTTACGCCCAAACACCTCGGTGTTCAGTTCGGTGCCCTGGGTGAGCAGGTGCACCGTCTGTACGTCCACCACTGTGTCGGGGGGGGTGTTGTCGGACCCCGGTGGTGCGTGCTGGTGCCTGCTCTGCGACTGCCGCTTGAGGGCTGAAATCAACAGCAGGTCTCGGTGTATCTTGTGGATGCAGTTGACCAGCAGCGCGACCTTCCGACAAGTATTGGGCGATTCATTGAGTATATAGGACACCACGGACACCAACAGCCTTCCCGAGGGCAGCTCAGCATCGCGCACCCGCGAGGCATAGTCCGTGTTCTCATTGTCAAAGGCCCCATAGAAGTCACACAGCGTGGTGAACTTCAGCCGCACGTGCCGGATCTTTGCTCTGTACTGACTCATCAGCTGGCGACAGCTCTCAAAGGCCTTCGCCCGCATAAGCAGTATGCTGGTCAGGTTCGGGTGCCCCACCGCCACCTCCCGCAACATGTCCCATATATCAGCCGACCAACGGAACTCATCCTCGGCGAACACCGGCCAGTAGGTGCGCAGGATATCGAGCTTCAGCATCTCGTGTTCCACCGTCACCTCCGCCAGCTTCTGGTACGTCTGCATCAGCGACAGCAACACCGCCACGCGCTCCTTATTCAGATCCTGCGGGTCTTGGGTGCGCCGCGCACGCTCCAACCGCTGCAAGCGCAAGCGCAGCCACGTGTCGTCGATCTCCTTCTGCGCTTCTTCAGAACGCCTACCCTGTAGAATCGTCTGCAGCAAGTCGTCGCCCCAGGCCTCGGTGCGCGTCGCGCCTGCGCGGTTATTCGCATCGATGGTGTTCAGATGCTCTCCTCGAAACATGTGCTCGAGGATTGCATCCATCTGTGTGATGCAGTGATCCTGGGACGCTTGCGGGCTGTTTGTCTGCAATCCAGCGTTGGCGTGGCTGGGTGCTAATGCCTGGTCTGTGTCTGCTGCGCTGCTGGGTGCGGCTGGCGTAGGGCCGGGTGTCTCGGGCGGAGTGTTGTGAGTCACTGGTGTGGTGTGGTCTGTCTCTGTGGTAGGGCTGTGTGTCTCACCCGTCTGAATGTCCGTGCGTGTTGGGGTGCTATCGGTCAAAGCAGCAGAGCTGTTTGTCTCTACTGTTTGGCCTACTACGGATGGTGTAGGGTTATCGGGCTCCACAGCAGGTCTAGTTGCCTGTCCCGATTGGCTGGCGGCCGCGGGCGTTGTGTGCCCTGTCCCCGGTATTGCAGGACTGGACTGAGTGGTAGTGCGGTCTGTATCTCCTGTGGGTTCCCTGGTGCCTGTGGGGGTGCTGACTGTCTGTGATGTACGACTGCTAGACGTGTCCGATGTCTGCGCATCGGTGGCTGGGCCTTCTCCCTGTCCGTTCAATTGTGCGCCCATTGGTAGGCCGCGCTTTTCCCTATGCAAGATGGAGGATGCATGGTTAGTTTGTGGTTGACATGGCTGAAGGTGTGAATAAAGTCGTAGTGTGCATGTAGTACGACTATAGTCAGTATGTTATTTGGTTGCATTGTGTGATGCTGATGAGACAACAACTATCCTATCACAACCTTGAAAGTTATAGGGTATCATTGAAATTGCTGGCTGTATGATACAAGTGTATGTACCGAACTTGCACAGATTTGAGCGAAATGGGGTATAGACAAAGTAGTTATTTGTGCGCTCATTGCATAGTGGGCAGACAGTGTGGGTATCTTGGCATCCTATCATTCATTTGTAAAGTTTATGGAAACATCAATAGTACTGGTTGGCTTTTGTTATCATTAGCATTCGAACTTTGCAACTGTAATGGTTGTTCTGGGCAACGTTCAACTGCGACAGCCGCGAAGACGCCCTCAACTAGGCCGTGTTGTGTGCAACAAAAGCACTCCAAAGTCATTCGTAGAGATTGCAGATATGATATACATAAGACGATAACAGCAGCAGTGTTCAACATACAAACAGCGGAGTATTTATATGTGTCAGTAGTCAAGTACGTACTGCTGGTAGAGAGCACGATGCAGCAGAGTCCGCTCTACTAGAGGCCAAGTTAAGGAACAGCGAAATGTCATTTGAGGGTCGCTCAGCACGCGATTTGATAGACTACCAAAGACTCGATTCGAAACTCACTGTCAACACCTACATACACTCAATTAGAAACACTCTTAACACCCACATACACGCAATTAGAGACACTCTGGTAACACCCACATACACTCAAATAGAAACACTCTTACACCCACATACACTCAAATACACTCAAATAGAAACACTCTAGTAACACCCACATACACTCAATTAGAAACACTCTAACACCCACATACACTCAAATAGAAACACTCTGGTAACACCCACATACACTCAATTAGAAACGCTCTAACACCCACATACACTCACTCTAACACCCACATACACTCACTCTAACACCCACATACACGCAATTAGAAACACTATTAACACCCACATTCACTCAACTAGAAACACTCTGGTAACACCGAGATACACTCACCCTAACACCCACATACACGCAATTAGAAACACTCTTAACACCCACATAAACGCAATTATAAACACTCGGATAACACCCACATACACTCACTCTAACACCCACATACACGCAATTAGAAACACTCTGGTAACACCCACATACACTCACTCTAACACCCACATACACGCAATTAGAAACACTCTGGTAACACCTACATACACTCAACTAGAAACACTCGGGTAACACCCACATACAGGTCCATAGCAATACGCTCCTTCCGGATACGCCCACAGTTACGCATCCATAAGATCTTCAGCTGGTGGTTCAGGCGGAGGTACTCCATCTTTGCGCGCAGTCTGACCTCGCAAGCGTGCAAGTTGACACGTGTGTGGTGCTCTGCGATCACACACCACTCCAGGCGACTGACCATAGAGGTCTGTCTCAGCGGGCGCAGGGAATAGAAGCCTAGTATCCATTCGTGACGGCGTTGTGTGGCGTCTCTGTGGGGCCAAAAGAGTGTGCGGTGAGAAGCCTGGAGTGTTCGCAGTAACAGCTACAACCTATTGCGTCAGGTGCGAGGCGTGGGTGGATTGCACGGAGAACGAAACACGAGTGGTACTTGCGGATAGGCGATGAAGGGCTGGGTCTAGGGTTGAAGCCCACCCGTTCCACTACTGAATACATATACGGGAACAATCACGGTAATCACTGAGGGCGTATAAGCCTACTATCCACTCGAGACGGCGTTCTGTAGTGCCTCTGAGTGTGTGGTAGAGGGAACTGGAGTATTCGCACCTTAGCCACCACCGATAAGTTCAGACTCGCTGCATGGTGAATGCGGTAACTGCATGGATAACAGTGTACGGGTGATATCTGCAGACAGGTGATGCAGGGTGTGACTAAACGGCTGTACTGTGTAGAAGCCTGGTTTCCCCACGTGACGGGGTAGTGCGTGTCTCTCTTAGGCTGGAGTGTGTGTGGGTGTGGGTGTGTGGGCGGGTGGTGTGTGTGTGTGTGTGGGAGGGTCCCTGGCGCATACGTAACATAGTGCCGTATGAGTTTGAGTTTCGAGTTCGAGTCACGATGAAGCAATACATGTACTCCAATACAGCATGCGAGTATATAAGCACAAAGGGCTATGAATTCGGACGGCTCTCTCGCATGCATGTCATGATAGTCCAGCTGCAGATAATATGCAGCGCCAATATCATACGATCATACCTTAATAGAAGCGTGATTTCATGCAGGTTGGAAACTGACACAGCCAATGCTTGGTTCTCATCCATTTCCACCTCAAGCCTGCAAAAGCGAAGCAGAATGAGTATAGGCACCAGCTACTGTTTATCTTGCCACACAGTTGCTGAGTTGATATGTAGCCGGTGGCAAGCACAGATAAGTACACTTGTCTGTCACAGTATATCGATAGAATGACCCCACTAGTTTATTTTTGTCTTGATTAAGAGAACAACACTAAAGTGATGGGTCAACAAGCAGACCCGTAGGGCACCTCGCAATAGTAGATGCGTGCATATATATTACTTTTGTGCATCCGTAAAGAAAATGTGTGAGCGCACCCCTACCATTTCACAACTAGCACGCGGATGAGAAGGTATAAAATCCTTACCTCCTTGAAGCACAGGTACACCCATGAATGTGTAATCGCACACAAACTTCAATGGGCTACATATACAAGGCAGCTAGTCCTTCTAATGATATATGATACCTCCGTAATGTACAAACATGTGCATACATATATACACATATACATACGTAATTAAAATTCATTATTTATATATATATATATAATATATATATATATATAATATATTTGATGCGTTTTGGTATGTATATATGGATATATATATATATATATAATATATATATATATATATATTATTATTGTGTGTTATATATATACATGTTTGTCCATATATATATATATATTACATATATATGTATGTATATATATATGTATATATTGTATATATACATATATATATATTATGTATTATATGTTACATGCATATTATATATTATTATATATATATATATATATTAATATATATTATATATCTATGGCTGTATTAATATTGGCATTGTGCCACGTGCGTGGCACGCATATTATGTATGTACGCATGCAGTAATACTTATATACATATATATTATGTATATGCATTATATATATATGTATTATATTATTGGCATATACATGGCTGTATGTATATGTATGTATGCACGTGTATATGTATTACAATATTATTATATATATTATGTATATATATATATATGCACATATATTATATAACTATTTATATATATATATATATATATTATATTATATAATATATTATAATATTGTATGTATGTGCGTGTGTGCGTGCGTGTGTGTGTTGTGTGTGTGTGCATGAGACATGAACATATAAATGTATATATTATATATTTGGATTATATACATATATATATATATAATATATATATATATATATATGTTATTGTGTGTGTGTGTGTGTGTGTGTGTGTGTGTGTGTGTATGTGTGTGTGTGTTGATGCATAAACATATATTTGTATAAATATTAAATTTTCGATATTTATACATTGATATATATATTGATATATATATATATATATATATATCAGCCAGGCACACCATACGTGGCGACAACACTTATCCTTACGTTGTATCCAGCGCCGGATATTGCCCGGGGCGAGAAGTGGCTTCCGCGCATTCCGCATACCCCAGATACGACAAGATTATGCCTGTGTACTCTACACAAAACCCTGTCAGAGCGGCCTCGCGATACGGCTGCAATGTCCCATCAGTCATATCGAACAGACCGCGTCGCATTAATTCAACTACGGCGTTACGTCGGTGCAAAGTGGCCTGTAGGTAGGAAGCAGTAGAGGTATTAAAATACACAGGTCAGATGTATATATTATTGTACACAAGGATTGAGTATGTACATAGATGCGACAGAACTCTGTCGGTGGGCTTAATAAAGAGATACGGCCGTCTCGCGATAAAACAGTAGAGTGCTGTTTGTCGTATCCTACTGTGCGGTGCGCAAAAGGCCACCACCAGGGTTCAATTAACTGTCAACTGTTTATAGGTGGTGCTGGTCGAGGGGAACTACAATAGTATCATGGAACTTAAGACTGTGGCTGTGACTGCGACATAAAAGTGTGAACTCCCACGCACGTGCGCAGAAGCGACCTCATAGTTCTACAGCTAAGTTTTATCCAAATACTAATTGGCAGTGGCACGCCAACAGAGAAGGGCAACAAATGGTTGAGTATGCGAACCCGTATACTAGAGGGAGATATCAAGTAACAACAATTGCACAGATGAGAATTGTAGTACATTGAAGCCATGCTAGGTGGCACTGAGCTGTGTCTGTAGACTTGCCACTTTCAGAAAGTGTGTCTGGAAGTGTACTTCAGCATGCGCCACTGCCACCGACCAATTAAACAAAAAACCCACTTGCTTTTCTTCAAACTTGTGTGTGAGTTTAGAGGTGATAACTGCAGCTGTATCAGCTAACCCTGAGCACACAACCATGAGACATCCAAAGCTAAGAACGATCCGCAGAGCACCTGCTCAGCTTCGAAATGCACCAATTCATGAGTGACACACCGGACACTGAGGCTAACCAGGAGCACAATATTACCGGGGAGAAGGAACAACCAACCTGATACCAGGCATCTTGCACTAACAATCACATAAACACATAGCCATCAGTAGTGGCACAAATATACATACCTCGCTCTCGCCTGTGGGTGCAGGTGTTGGGCCGAGGACAGGTGCAGGTACAGGTGCGGGTGCAGTCGGTGGCCCTCGTGCTCGTGCGCCTATTGCGAATGGTGTGTAGCAGTTGGGAGACGTTCAAAAAAGGGGTGGAGGAATACAGAATGGGATTCGATACGTTTGGATATGCGAGCCGTACTGGCACATTATCGATGCATGCTCGTAATGTATGATACAACCTAATAGAAATACGAGAGCCATGCGTACGTGCTGTTTGGCTGACAGGTCCCACACCCAATCAAACACACCGAAATACACGTGCATTCTATGCTTCACAACCACAGGACGCAGACAGCCCCACATCGATACCCACACAACCTACAATAGATCTCCATCCGCACCAGACACACTGCCAAACAGACCCACCTCTCGCCGAGGGAGGCATGCGTCCGTTATGATTGGCTGCCACGTCCAGCATGCCATCCAGGCGAATGGTGATCTGCCGCTGTATTTCTCCGCTCTCCATGAGTCGTGTTTGGTACCGCATCGACCCCGAGGCTCCCGGGAGGTGCGCGTGCCACTGCCGCACCTCTTCGCCCGCTGCAAGTAGGTAAAAGAAAGTGCGTGGGCTCTGAGTGAGGTAGGCAAAAGGAAGTACCGAGGCTGTGAGTGCGTGGGCTGTGAGTGAGGAAGGCAAAAAAGGAACCCTAGGCTGTGAGTGAGGTAAGCAAGAGTAAGTACGTGGGCTGTGAGTGAGGTGAGGCAAAAAGGAAGTACCTAGGCTGTGAGTGTGAGGTAAGCAAAAGTAAGTGCGGTGGGCTGTAATGAGTGAGGTAGGCAAAAGAAAGGAAAGCACCCTAGGCTATGAGTGAGGTAGGTAAAAGCAAGTGCATGGGCTGTGAGTGAGGAAGGCAAAAGGAAGTATCTAGATTGTGAGTGAGGTAGGTAAAAGCAAGTGCGTGGGCTGAGAGTGAGGTAGGCAAAAGGAAGTACCTAGGCTGTGAGTTAGGCAGGCAAAAGGAAGTACCTAGGCTGTGAGTGAGGTAGGCAAAAGTAAGTACTTAGGCTGTGAGTGAGGTAGGTAAAGACAGGTGCCTCGGCTGTGAGTGGTCTCATTCTGGGTGATGGATCTGGATAGCTTGAAGCTTTGTGTGTGTGGTGCTTAACTCGCATTCGAACACCTAAGTGTTGAGGTTTATCCATGTGGCGATGGAGTTTGCACGGTCTCGAGTCTGTCGGCGGGTACGAGTCGCAGAAACCTGGCACCAATAAGCACACGTCGGTATTGATACCTTACCGACAACGCAATATATCTATATATATAAATATATATATATATATATATATATATATATATATATATATATATATATATATATATATATATATATATATATATACATATATACATATATATAATACAAGAATACACATATTTTGTATATCATATATTTTTGCGTCTATATTTTATATATATATATATAATAATACATACATACATATGTATATATGCATATATATATATGTATATGATTAGTGCATATATGTTATGCATTAATATGTGTTTGGCAATCTATGTACATGTATGTATATTCATAATATAACAATATGCCATATATTATGTATATGGCATATATGTATATATGTATATATATAATATTATGCAATATGCATTATGTACATATATATGTATACATAATAATAATAATAATATATATATATTATTGCATATTATGCCATGCTATATATATATGTGACATGTACATATCACATACGTATCATGTAATATATATATATATTTATATATTATATATATAATATGTATATATATATATATATATACATATATATATATATATATATATATATATATATATATATATATATAAATAATATATATAATATTATATATATATATATATATATATATATATGTATAATATATATATACTATATATATATATATATATATATATATATATATATATATATATGCATATATACATATGTGCGTATAAATATATATATATATATATATATATATATATATATATATTTTTTGATATCCCATGTTGCACATCATCACACGCGCGCGCACCTGGTCCTCTGATGATGTGGCGCGGTCTGTTTTCCCTCCACGCTGGTATTTCGTACTCGTTCACAAAGCGGATCACGCAATACACTGTGAAAGTGGCGTACAGCATATTGGCCAGCGCAACAGCACCGTAGGGATACGTCATGGTGTACGCATAAGCGTTGATCGAGGCCAGGGCAAAGAATATGGGCCCGAAGATCTGAGTCATCTTGGTGCGCGCCATGATGACCAAGAATGCCTGAAGGGTCGGATGAAAGGGAGAGGCAATGTTACAATGTTAGCAATAGGTTTGTGTAATGTTGGATATGTAGTCGGAATGAAGGCGAGAGGATATGGGATGTTCGCTGCATGCTTCTGAGTGCACGAATGGCTTGGCTTTTTAGTAGTCTGATAGTCAAGTGAATACCCCGGGGGAGCATACCTATAGTCCCGCTACGTGAGGTAAAGACCATTCAAACTGACTGCATAGACCATGTGTAATAAAGATAGACGGGGTGGGGGTAGTAAACGGTTGAGTGTAAGTGCACTGTTGCAGGGATGTGTCTGACTGATAACCCCATGAGCAAATGTACTAACAAATTGGGACGTGACACAGAGATGTGGGACCGGGTCTGTTGTTAGGCTATGCGTATTTCAGCCGATGACAGGTGAGCGCCCCTGTTTAATTATGGGTTATACAATACTCTCACGTGTGGCACATAAAAAGCGTGTACCTATGGAGACGAGTCGTCCATACCAGGCACGTGTACAAGTATGCAAACGTATGCATGAGGTCATACATGTATATATATGTACGACAATACACAGGTGAGGTGATCATATACAGAAAGAAGTTCCCTGCACGTAGGCACCGGCAACTAGCCCCGCACACCCATAACAAAACCGTCCCAAAAGCACACCGCACACATCTCAACACAGATACACCCCCACCCACCTGGTAGTACGTGGCAATCATAAACCACAGCCCAGGCGTGGTGGTGTCTTCTGGCCGCAAGGCCAGGTACGTGACGCCCCGCAACACAAACAAGACGATGATGGAAACAACGACCAGTCCACGCACACAACGCTGCAGTGCGCGCGTGCGGCCCGCCTCGATGTCATAGTAGATCCCAGCCACAACATGCACCACTGGGAGAAACGGGCACAAGACCGTGAAGAGCAGCACCCCTAGAGCGCCTGCGTCTGCGTAGTAGCCATTGATTTCGGTCCTCAACCCGCTGTGAGATATGGGTTGGGTGGAGCGGCACATGGCGAGGTCAGTCACGTCATCACGCGCGAGCGCAAAGCAGGGTGCCGATGATTTATGGCGCCACGTCAGACGACAAACACTTTGTACAAACGGTGCTTACAGACACTTTGCTAATTAGACTGTGCTTAAAAGCACTTCATAATGATTGTGCTTGCAAACAGTTCGTACTAATTGTGCTTACAGACACTTGTACTGGGTGTCTATCAAGCACTGTACACCGGGCCACAGTAGATAAACATGCAGGCGTGAGTGCCTGAGCTTAGTTTCCCCCCCCACCCTTCCCGTAGTAAAGGTCAAACAAAGTTTTACAATAGAAGGTCGTACTCTGGTAGGACTGGCGGCACAGAAACAATCTCTAGCTATACAGGCTAGTCCTTTCAGACACGTTCCGCCACACCCGTTGTGTCCTGTATGGGACCACTTGCACCCGCCGCAGTACACAGGACTTGAGAGGAACCTGTATCACACAACGGGAATGAGACAGTCTAGCACCACATGCAACACACACGAACACCGTACGACACCAGACGTGACACATACGTGGGCGTGAAGAGGTTGAGCACACTTAGCACCCCCGCGGCCGTACTAGGCATCGAGGTAGCCCCTCGAGTCACGCTGCTCAGAATGACATCCTGCACTACGTACTGCACCAGTGACGCGATGACGATGTACATGAGCACAGAGTTGGCACACAGGCGCAAAACCAGTTCGAGCCGGTAGTACTCGTCAGTTCCAAACCGCAGCTGGTCTGGTACGGCGAAGTTTATAATCTGCGGAGAAGAAGGGTGCGAATGGATGGTCTCAGGAATCATGTGCGTGGGAAATAGTCGCGTATGTATCGTATTTCAGGGTCTCAAGTTGTGTATAGCTTCGGGTCTTGAGTCGTGCTAATGAACTGACTTGATATCGCCGAGACCAACACACAAGCAGGTATAAAAACACATGTGTACTTCCGTATAGGCGTGCAACGGCATGCACGTCATATCTAGATACTGATAGTAGCAGCCCGTAACCATCAAATGAAGCCCTATCTGGTTTCCGTTGCAC